>JAWQFJ010002717.1:197905-206833 GCA_034096865.1 Theodoxus fluviatilis | reverse complement strand
TAGGTCCCTGTGTCTCAGTAGGTACCTGTGTCTCAGTAGGTCCCTGTGTCTCAGTAGGTACCTGTGTCTCAGTAGGTACCTGTGTCTCAGTAGGTACCTGTGTCTCAGTAGGTCCCTGTGTCTCAGTAGGTACATGTGTCTCAGTAGGTACCTGTGTCTCAGTAGGTACCTGTGTCTCAGTAGGTCTTTGTATCTCAGTAGGTACCTGTGTCTCAGTAGGTACATGTGTCTCAGTAGGTACCTGTGTCTCAGTAGGTACCTGTATCTCAGTAGGTGTTTGTGTCTCAGTCGGTACCTGTGTCTCAGTAGGTACCTGTGTCTCAGTAGGTCCCTGTGTCTCAGTAGGTACATGTATCTCAGTAGGTACATGTGTCTCAGAAGGTACCTGTGTCTCAGTAGGTACCTGTGTCTCAGTAGGTACATGTGTCTCAGTAGGTACATGTGTCTCAGTCGTTACCTGTGTCTCAGTCGGTACCTGTGTCTCAGTAGGTACATGTGTCTCAGTAGGTACCTGTGTCTCAGAAGGTACCTGTGTCTCAGTAGGTACCTGTGTCTCAGTAGGTCTTTGTGTCTCAGTAGGTACATGTGTCTCAGTAGGTACCTGTATCTCAGTAGGTGTTTGTGTCTCAGTCGGTACCTGTGTCTCAGTAGGTACCTGTGTCTCAGTAGGTCCCTGTGTCTCAGTAGGTACATGTGTCTCAGTAGGTACATGTGTCTCAGAAGGTACCTGTGTCTCAGTAGGTACATGTGTCTCAGTAGGTACATGTGTCTCAGTAGGTACATGTGTCTCAGTCGGTACCTGTGTCTCAGTAGGTACATGTGTCTCAGTAGGTACCTGTGTCTCAGTAGGTCCCTGTGTCTCAGTAGGTACCTGTGTCTCAGTAGGTCCCTGTATCTCAGTAGGTCATTGTGTCTCAGTAGGTGTTTGTGTCTCAGTAGGTACATGTGTCTCAGTAGGTACATGTGTCTCAGTCGGTACCTGTGTCTCAGTAGGTACATGTGTCTCAGTAGGTACCTGTGTTTTGGTAGGTCCCTGTGTCTCAGTAGGTACATGTGTCTCAGTAGGTACATGTGTCTCAGTAGGTACATGTGTCTCAGTAGGTACATGTGTCTCAGTAGGTACATGTGTCTCAGTAGGTACCTGTGTCTCAGTAGGTACATGTGTCTCAGTAGATACATGTGTCTCAGTAGGTACATGTGTCTCAGTAGGTATCTGTGTCTCAGTAGGTACCTGTGTCTCAGTAGGTACATGTGTCTCAGTAGGTACATGTGTCTCAGTACGTACCTGTGTCTCAGTAGGTACCTGTGTCTCAGTATGTCTTTGTGTCTCAGTATGTCCATGTGTCTCAGTAGGTCTTTGTGTCTCAGTAGGTCATTGTGTCTCAGTAGGTCTTTGTGTCTCAGTAGGTACATGTGTCTCAGTAGGTACCTGTGTCTCAGTATGTCTTTGTGTCTTAGTAGGTCCATGTGACTCAGTAGGTCTTTGTGTCTCAGTAGGTCATTGTGTCTCAGTAGGTACCTGTGTCTCAGTAGGTACATGTGTCTCAGGAGGTACATGTGTCTCAGTAGGTCTTTGTGTCTCAGTAGGTACATGTGTCTCAGTCGGTACCTGTGTCTCAGTAGGTACCTGTGTCTCAGTAGGTCTTTGTGTCGCAGTAGGTACCTGTGTCTCAGTAGATACATGTGTCTCAGTAGGTCTTTGTGTCTCAGTAGGTACATGTGTCTCAGTCGGTACCTGTGTCTCAGTAGGTACCTGTGTCTCAGTAGGTCTTTGTGTCTCAGTAGGTACATGTGTCTCAGTAGGTACCTGTGTCTCAGTATGTCTTTGTGTCTTAGTAGGTCCATGTGACTTAGTAGGTCTTTGTGTCTCAGTAGGTCATTGTGTCTCAGTAGGTACCTGTGTCTCAGTAGGTCTTTGTGTCGCAGTAGGTACCTGTGTCTCAGTAGGTACCTGTGTCTCAGTAGGTCTTTGTGTCGCAGTAGGTCCCTGTGTCTCAGTAGGTACCTGTGTCTCAGTACGTACCTGTGTCTCAGTAGGTACATGTGTCTCAGTAGGTACCTGTGTCTCAGAAGGTACCTGTGTCTCAGTAGGTACCTGTGTCTCAGTAGGTACATGTGTCTCAGAAGGTACACGTGTCTCAGTAGGTACCTGTGTCTCAGTAGGTACCTGTGTCTCAGTAGGTACATGTGTCTCAGTAGGTCCCTGTGTCTCAGTAAGTCTTTGTGTCTCAGTAGGTACCTGTGTCTCAGTAGGTACCTGTGTCTCAGTAGGTACCTGTGTCTCAGTAGGTATTTGTGTCTCAGTAGGTACCTGTGTCTCAGTAGGTCTTTGTGTCTCAGTATGTATTTGTGTCTCAGTAGGTATTTGTGTCTCAGTAGGTCTGTGTGTCTCAGTAGGTATTTGTGTCTCAGTAGGTCTTTGTGTCTCAGTAGGCATTTCTTTCTCAGTAGGTTTCCGTGTCTCAGTTTGTCTTGTGTCTCAGTAGGTTTTTGTGTCTCAGTAGGTATTTGTGTCTCAGTGGGCCTGTGTGTCTCATTCGATCTCTATATCTCAGAAGATATATCTGTTTCAATAGATATATCTCTCAGTAGGTCTTTGTGTCTCAGTAGGTACCTGTGTCTCAGTAGGTACCTGTGTCTCAGTAGGTACCTGTGTCTCAGTAGGTATTTGTGTCTCAGTAGGTACCTGTGTCTCAGTAGGTCTTTGTGTCTCAGTAGGTATTTGTGTCTCAGTAGGTATTTGTGTCTCAGTAGGTCTGTGTGTCTCAGTAGGTATTTGTGTCTCAGTAGGTCTTTGTGTCTCAGTAGGCATTTCTTTCTCAGTAGGTTTCCGTGTCTCAGTTTGTCTTGTGTCTCAGTAGGTTTTTGTGTCTCAGTAGGTATTTGTGTCTCAGTGGGCCTTTGTGTCTCATTCGATCTCTCTGTCTCAGAAGATATATCTGTCTCAATAGATATATCTCTCAGTACTTCTTTGTGTCTCAGAAAATACATTTGTCTTAGTAGGTTTCTGTGTCTCAGTAGTTACATCATTATATATATATCTCTCGGTAGATCCCTGTGGGGAGAGAGAGAGAGAGAGAGAGAGAGAGAGATACATAGAGAGAGACAGAGAGAGACAGAGAGAGGGAGAGACAGAGATAGCGACAGAGAGACAGCGAGCGAGAAAGAGAGAGAAAGAAAGAGAGATAGAGACAGAGATAGAGACATAGCGAAACAGAGAGAGACAGACAGAGATAGAAAAACAGGTATAGAAATAGAGACAGAGAGGGATACATTGAGAGACAGAGAGAGACAAAGAGAGATACATAGAGATACAGAGAGCGATATATACAAAGAGAGAAAGACAGACAAAGAGAGAGAAATATAAAGACTGAGGCAGAGATAGTCATAGCGATAGAAAGACACATAAGTACTGAGACAGATACACAGAGATATACACATAGAGAGAAAGACAGAGACAAAGAGAGAAAGAGATATACAAAGATAGAAAGACACATAGAGAGATACTGAGAAAGATACACAGATGTACACAGATAGAAAGACAGACAGAGAGAGAGAAAGACAGAGATAGAAAGAGACAAAGAGAGAGAGACAGATAGATATACGGATATACAGAGATAGACAGAAATATAGAAAGACACAGAGAGAGAGACTAAGAAAGATACACAGAGATAGAAAGACAGACACATATACAAAAAGATAGACAGAGATAGAAAAACACATAAAAAGATACTGAGAAAGATACACAGAGAGAGATACACAGATAGAGAGAAAGACAGAAAGAGAGCGAAAGAGAGAAAAAGACAGAGAGACAATAACAGAGAGAGAGAGAGAAAGACAGAGAGAGGGAGAGACAGAGAGAGGACTGTGTGTGATGTTGTACTAATGATATGTTGCAGAAGCAAAACGCTACCCTGTTGTCGCTCATCTGAACACACCTTTCAAAGGAAACACCCCGGAGAACAGAGAAAAGTTCAGATCAGCAGTGAGTAAATACTTTTTCTCTAAAAACTGAAGAAACACCCCGGAGAACAGAGCAGAGTTCAGATCAGCAGTGAGTAAATACTTTTTCTCTAAAAACTGAAGGAAACACCCCGGAGAACAGAAAAGTTCAGATCAGCAGTAAGTAAATAATTTTTTTATAAAGACTGAGGGAAACACCCTGGAGAAGAGAAAAGTTCAGATCAACAGTGAACACATGCACTTTTCCTTTTAATATTGAAGAAACTACTGAGAAACAGAAAAGTTCAGATCAGCAGTGAGTTAATGTCTTTTTTTGAAGACTGGACATTGGCGCATTGTAGACTTCTGTCACAGCCAGAGACTTCATACTTTTTCTGTTGGTTTTGCTAATCGAGTTGAGTGATGTGGACGTGTGTGTGTGTGTGTGTGTGTGTGTGTGTGTGTGTGTGTGTGTGTGTGTGTATGTGTGTATGTGTGTGTGAATGTGTGTGTGTATGTGTGTGTGTGTGAATGTGTGTGTGTGTGTGTGTGTGTGTGTGTGTGTGTGTGTGTGTGTGAGTGCATGTGCATTACTGACAGGTTTGCTACTTCTGTGCATCAGAAGAGAAACATTGAGCGCCTTATGAATCACTGCTAAGAACTTTTATTATCTTTGGGGGATGGTATTAGCTGGGTTCATTGAGGTGGACGTAGATTAATGATCATGACCTATTTTTATCCTAAGTGGTAATATACGTGTTGTGTCGGGGTTAATCCTGTCGATTTTCTACTCCTTAGCACTCTCTGTAAAGTGTATGAAAATGGGCGATGTAGGATCCCCATCCCCGCCCACCCTTGTTTTACAATTTATGCTTAAGTCAACCTGGTATTAGGGAATAACATCTTCAGCATAATCTAATTAACATTTGGATTTGTACACTATGTAAGTTAACTTTTTTTTGACAAGTTTAGCTTAGCACTCTGTCCCTCGGCTGGAGGCAAGATGTGTACATGTATGATAGCGGCAGTCTATTTCAGTGGGTGGGGAGCCTGCTTTAGGAGATCTGAAAAGTGTATGTGGCCTTTATCTCATCCAGTGTATGTGGCCCTTATCTCATCCAGTGTCAGTGGCCTTTATCTCACCTAGTGTCTGTGGCCTCTATCTCATCCAGTGTATGTGGCCTTTATCTCATCCAGTGTCTGTGGCCTTTATCTCATCCAGTGTCTGTGGCCTCTATCTCATCCAGTGTATGTGGCCTTTATCTCATCCAGTGTCTGTGGCCTTTATCTCATCCAGTATATGGGGCCTCTATCTCATCCAGTGTCTGTGGCCTCTATCTCATCCAGTGTCTGTGGCCTCTATCTCATCCAGTGTCTGTGGCCTTTATCTCATCCAGTGTCTGTGGCCTTTATCTCATCCAGTGTATGTGGCCTTTATCTCATCCAGTGTCTGTGGCCTCTATCTCATCCAGTGTCTGTGGCCTCTATCTCATCCAGTGTCTGTGGCCTCTATCTCATCCAGTGTCCGTGGCCTTTATCTCATCCAGTATATGTGGCCTCTATCTCATCCAGTGTCTGTGGCCTCTATCTCATCCAGTGTCTGTGGCCTCTATCTCATCCAGTGTCTGTGGCCTTTATCTCATCCAGTGTATGTGGCCTTTATCTCATCCAGTGTCTGTGGCCTCTATCTCATCCAGTGTCTGTGGCCTCTATCTCATCCAGTATCCGTGGCCTTTATCTCATCCAGTATATGTGGCCTCTATCTCATCCAGTGTCTGTGGCCTTTATCTCGTCCAGTGTCTGTGGCCTTTATCTCATCCAGTGTCTGTGGCCTTTATCTCATCCAATGTATCTGGCCTTTCTCTCATCCAGTGTATGTGGCCTCTCTCTCATCCAGTGTCTGTGGCCTTTAACTCATCCAGTGTCTGTGGCCTTTATCTCATCCAGTGTATGCGGCCTTTATTTCACCCAGTGTATGTGGCCTTTATCTCATCCAGTGTCTGTGGCCTTTAACTCATCCAGTGTCTGTGGCCTTTATCTCATCCAGTGTCTGTGGCCTTTATCTCATCCAGTGTCTGTGGCCTTTATCTCATCCAGTGTCCGTGGCCTTTATCTCATCCAGTGTATGTGGCCTCTATCTCATCCAGTGTTTGTGGCCTTTATCTCATCCAGTGTCTGTGGCCTCTATCTCATCCAGTGTCTGTGGCCTTTCACTCATCCAGTGTCTGTGGCCTTTATCTCATCCAGTGTATGCGGCCTTTATTTCACCCAGTGTATGTGGCCTTTATCTCATCCACTGTATGTGGCCTCTATCTCATCCAGTGTCTGTGGCCTTTATCTCATCCACTGTATGTGGCCTCTATCTCATCCAGTGTCTGTGGCCTTTATCTCATCCAGTGTCTGTGGCCTCTATCTCATCCAGTGTCTGTGGCCCTTATCTCATCCAGTGTCTGTGGCCTTTATCTCACCCAGTGTCTGTGGCCTTTATCTCATCCAGTGTCCGTGGCCTTTATCTCATCCAGTGTCTGTGGCCTCTATCTCATCCAGTGTCTGTGGCCTCTATCTCATCCAGTGTCTGTGGCCTTTATCTCATCCAGTGTATGTGGCCTCTATCTCATCCAGTGTCTGTGGCCTTTATCTCATCCAGTGTCTGTGGCCTTTATCTCATCCAGTGTCCGTGGCCTTTATCTCATCCAGTGTCTGACAACTCCAGTCCATCCACAGTTTGCAGCATTGATGTTTTAATGAGGGTGCTAGTTTTACAATTGTGAAATAAGTAAATTAAAAAGTGTATGAGCGCTCACCTTTGTTAATGTATTGATTTCCATATATAATAATAATAATAGTAATAACAATAATAATAACGTTTATTTATACAGCACATTTTCAGATACATGCTTAAAGCGCTTTACAGGCATGAAAGACATGAAACATATAAATAATGCCAACCACAAATAAAGCAAACTCAAGCACAGTATACATACAATGCATAAGCACACAAGTAGACCAAGCCCAAAGCAACACAACACAGTGATGACTTGACACAGGCGAAACCAGTAAACCAATAAGACACGGCACACGTACAACATCAGCACACATCAACACACAAGGCAAACCATAACAGGACCAACCACAGGCCCACATATAAAGCACGGCAAGGATGAATGCCCATCGCATATGGCACAAATCCGCAGAAAGAACACTCCGTACAAGACTATGTAACTGAAACTATGAAGTCATACACACAAAGCACGATACAAACGAGCAACCAGCAACGAACATGGCGATAGCACACAGGCAAACAATACCCGATGCAGGACAAACAATATAACGACATACGAAAGGAGCATGGAAGACATGAATTATATCAACAACATATATGACCCCAAACAGTCAGCATACTCAACGGAAACAATATCGAACATGATTTACCATATAACTTATACACACAAAACAGGGTACATAAACATGATCCGCAGAATGCACGACATCCAAACAATAATCAATGCAGTACCATACAAACAGAAATGATAACATGCAAGACGGTATAAAAAGCATGTATGTGGACACAAAAACTAGCACATGAGTTGCAGTAAGCGTACAGGCATGGAATAGTCACCAAAGCCCAATCCAAAAGGGGGGGGGGGGGGTGTTTGAGTATTATGTATATGAAACTGAGAAGAGGTGCGTTTTCAGGCCTGTGCGGAAAGAGTCAGGCGAGGCAGAATGACGAAGGCTGACAGGGAGAGAGTTCCAGACGAGAGGAGCAGAATAAGAAAAAGAGCGTTCGAAAAAAAATTTGGTGTTGACTCTTGGAGTGCAGAGAATAGAGATATGTATAATTTATGTGCACAAACCAATACATCAGATTATCCCAATCAAAAAAGGTTTTCCACTATCTTAGTGAGTATGACATTTTCTTGTAGAAACACTGCATAACTCTAAACTATTTTTGTTGTTCAACTCTACTCCCACTCCGCCCCAGATAACACACATAGGGCTGGCTACAGGCCGGATGTTTTGTCTGTAGGGAGTTTGTCATGGTGGAATATAGCCCTTGGTAGATAATGCCTTCGTGTGTGTCGGGGTATATTTATCTATCTATCTACCAACCTACATACCAATCTACATACCTGCCTATCTACCTACCTACCTACCTATCTACCTACCTACCTACCTACCTACCTACCTACCTACCTACCTACCTACCTACCCACCTACCTACCCACCTACCAACCCACCCAACCACCTAACCACCTCTCTCTCTTTCTCTCTCTCTTTCTCTCTCTCTTTCTTTCTCTCTCTCTCTCTCTCTCTCTCTCTCTCTCTCTCTCTCTCTCTCTCTCTCTGAGTTCACGGAATAGCAACGTTAGAAAAGTCAAAGAAAGATGGAGAGAATGATGCCACTGGTAAGAAAAAGGTAAAGTTGGAACCAGTTCGATGCATACAGAAGTCAGTCAGCTGTTGACAAGCTTGAACGTCCACAATAACGTCTATCCGTTTGACGTGGATCATCGTTAGTATTTGTTGGCTGGTTGGTTGGTTTTTATTTTCTTTGCTGTGATTCGCTGCATTTAATATTGGTATATGGCCTGGTTCTGTTTCCATGACGAACTTCTGTGTGTTTCAGTTCAAGACACATTTTGTACAACAGTCTGCGGAGCGTGCTGTCATTGACGTGGAAGTCCATGACCTGAGGTGATTTTATATAACCTTCTCTCCCTGTGTGTGTATGTGTGTGTGTGTGTTCTCTCTCTCTGTATCTCTCTATCCCTCTTTCTCTCTCTCTTTCTCTCTCTCTCTTTCTCTCTCTCTCTCTGTCTCTCTCTCTCTCTGTGTCTCTCTTAGTAATGCTCTTTCGTTAGAAACGCACAGTATCTACTATGACTGTGGTGTAGGACACACGCATTCCAAGACAAAATGACCGTCTATAGACTGATAATACCTCTGTGTGATGGACGCACACATTCCAAGACAAAGATGACA
>JAWQFJ010002717.1:185405-192905 GCA_034096865.1 Theodoxus fluviatilis | reverse complement strand
AGAAAGTGTGAAGCGTTAACAACACTTGTCAACTGCTGGTTGTATGTATGGAGTTGATGTGAGACGACTCGACCAGAAAGTCTGAAACAGTACGTTCATTGTTGACCATCTGCCTGACCAGCTCTGTAGCCGGATGGTAATCTCACCCGTCCTGCGGTCACTCTCGACTTGTGTGTGCGGTGTTCAGAGCTGCGCAACTTCTAGAATTGATGTTATTTAGCAAAATGTTTCTCTCATTTTGGTTATCCTCACCCAGGAGTACTATGGGTACCTGTGAGAACAGGTGGGGAAATTGCAAATTGATAACTGTTGTGAGTTCCTCGGCAGTCTGCTTCTCAGCACGCTGAGATGGAGCGGGAATGATAATACGATTAGCTGGATAACCAGGGGCTAAAGCTGTTTGCTCTGAACTCCCTGGAATGGGTCGGAACTTGCAATAAAAGGCGCTTTGACCTATGCTGGTGAGCACATGATCTTTAGTGTGACAAATGTGACTGAAATCGTGAATTTGATTCCAAGTTGTCGACATTTAGGGAAACTGAAATGAGTATTTATAGGAGTTTGTAATAACTTAAATTTATTTTTACCTTGGTTAGTGATGGCGGCCCTAAAAGACAACTGCAAGTAAACATATAGTCTTATGTGGCATTTTATCCATTGTTGAGGCCCGATTCGACAAAAGTAACTGAATGTCGCTGGATCAAAATTCCTAGAAATTTAAGTATTTGTTTATCTGGTTTATTTCAAAACTGAGTTAATTATACTTCTGCCCTGCTTCTGTGACCATTCATTTAATGCGTATTTACTTTCACACACCACCAAGGTCACACCAATGCATTTCTTCTGTTTTACAGGTGAATCCTCGTCCGCTTGAAGCAAGATACAAGTTGACAGTGAGTGGATATTTCAGTAGGTGCTCTACCCCGTCCATTATTAAAAGGCTGTGTACAATATAATTTCATGTTAAAGACTTAACGTTGGTAAGTGATGGATTCGGATCTATGTGTGACTAAAATAATGAGGATGGAGTACACTTCCAAAAAAGAGAAAGAAAACAAAAAACAAGATGACTTTCTGTGTTTGTACTTCTTAGAATATTTCGATGCCTTCCGGCAACTTCTTCAGCAAAAAAAAAATGGCGTCAAGATGGAGTACTTGAGTTTTAGAAAAATGTACGTAAAGAAACGAAAGTATTTATGACAGCAACTTACACATTTCATGACATACACCTTTTTTCTGTCAAAGTGGAAATGTGAACTATTTGTAAATATCTCTTGTTCGTTAAATTAAAAAGTAATACTGACGCTTTTGACTGCAAATGAATTTACTTCATCCTTTTCAGTCTACAGAGAGAACAGGTGCCCTGATGGACTCTATGCAGCTCAGGTTACATGCTGCCTCTCTCATCATCTGGATCTACTGGCTGCCTCTCTCATCAGCTTTAGCCTGTATCTGTGGAGCTGTCGGTGTCTCAGTCCATTAGCTCCACCACGGTGGACACGAGCAGTTCCAAGTGCAACAGAACCTGCATAATCTGTGCTGTCTCCATCAGTTGTTTTGATAAATTATTCCTTGGAACGTAAATGTTCCACAGCTGTGTTTGGTTTCAAACCCTGTTGCATTGGATAAACATAACTATCATCATCGTAAGAGTATTGCTATAAAATGTATTACTGCCTCAAAATAACAGCAATAAAAACAACAAATTTTGCTCCGGTTCAAAAATAAATCCTGCTCTTTATAACGTTGGCATACTCCTCTGTGACAGTACATATAATCCCGCTATCTTTTACTGGATACTCCAATAAGACAATCGGCAGTTCTCAGGGCCTGACTGTCACCTCTCAAAGTATCGTGCTCTGAGCAAAGACTATTGCAATCCTGAAAATAGTTTATTGGTGAATGAGGAAAATCAAGGATATACTATGTTTTCTGTGGTATAATTTGTCCCCAGTCAACACATTGAGCTGTGTCAACTAGCGAGGATAAAGAAGAGTAAGCAGGCAAATCATTATACACATGAGTCTTAAGTGCAGTTTCGTATTATTCAATACTGAGCTTTTTACATTTCCCTTAACAGGAAAAAATATGCACCGAAATTATCTTGCGGTTCACAGCTCTTGTAGTTCAGAAAATTTTCATCTCTTAGTTTTTATTATTTCTGTTCGCCAGCTTACTTAAGTAATTGAAAACCAATGTATCAAAAGCACCATCACAAGCACCATTTCATAGTAAGGTGAAGGCAAGTCTATATTAGCTGAAGACATCGTGCAGATACTATATGTTTAATACCTTGGCAATTATATATGTGGGGTAGTATGAAGGGTTAGGTTTTTCAGGCATATATTGCAAACTACTTATTGCTATGGGACATTCTCACTTCTGAAACGGAAATTCAGCCCGAGTTTTGTCCCTTTACTTCCACTAGTTCCGGTAGACTGGTAAAAATAGAAGCTCATGGGATGATCTCTAGATCGTGGCAAAAGGATGACATTAAAGCATGCAAAAAGATTAATTAGATTAAAAACTAATAGAAAATAGTCATATTAGACTGTTTTAACGTATACTTTCTGCACAAAACCCACAGAAGATAAGTAAACAAACCTCACCGTACGTACTTAGCTGGCTAGCAGACGCACGCGATCGAACCATATAGTCACTATGCCAGCAAACGATCGAGCTAGTGTGATATAATGTTTCATGTAAAGCTCGAATGAGTAGCAGCAGATAATTGTTTAGTTCTGGCTTGAATTGACAATTTCGTTTCCCTGGTCTGGCGAGGACCGAAAATTCACTATCATCGAGTCGATCAACTAGCGCGCACTTGGTGTAATGTATAACTTCACATAGTTCGGCTTGTGGAGATGATATTAACCGTAGATTTTAGTTGTGCGGTGTAGATATACCCGCCAAAAAATTTGAATAGTGCTTTTGATATCAATGTTTAGTAATTACTGTCGGATCAGATAGCGAAACGATCACAAGCAACTTAAACGAGCTTGGGAGCAGCGCTTACGTTTGATTCAGCAGCTGTAGTCGAACTCGATCGGTCAATCGATGTCTGACATCACACTTTGAGATTTCAATAACTTCATGAAGTTGCAGTAGTTGCTTGTTTGCTGGAATGCCATGTAGCTTGACAACTTTTCCATCAATAATTTTGCCACGATGGTTATGGCAAATGACACAGTACTGTTTTCCACCCCCACAGTTTGAGCGATCTATAGTATTCAGTGCAGACGAAATGTTCGAGAATGCAACCGGCAGCTGCAGTCGAACTCGATCGGTCAATCGATGTCTGACATCACACTTTGAGATTTCAATAACTTCATGAAGTTGCAGTAGTTGCTTGTTTGCTGGAATACCATGTCGGATCCGATAGTGAAACGATCACTCGTGCATTGAGTTTTGATGAGAGACCACGACACTCCCCGCAGGTGTGTTTTGTTTGTGTTGTAAAGTTTGAGTACTAGCTGTAAGTGTAAAAATGATCAGTTATTAATATAATCGGTGATTTTAGTTGTAATGAAACTTTTTGTGTGTTTTAATGCCATTTTCTTGTCATCATCGACCCGATCTTACAAGTTAGGCCTATACATTACGCCGTGTGGGCAAGTTGATCACTCGACTCGATGATAGTGAATTTTCGGTCCTCGCCAGACCAGGGAAACGAAATTGTCAATTCAAGCCAGAACTAAACAGTTATCTGCTGCTACTCATTCGAGCTTTACATGACACAGTACTGTTTTCCACCCCCACATACATGTACTTTGAGCGATCTAGCAAATATCTAGTGTTCAGTGCAGACGCTTCGAGAATCGACCGGAACTAGGTGGTTCTACCTAACGCGTTGTTTTTCGACAGAGAGCGCCGAGGATAACTCCTGCAGGGTACGTTAATGAGAATGTCCTATAGGGTTAGACTTGTTATGTGCATTATTTGTTGTAACATTTGATTTGTGCTTAATTCTAAACCAATATTGTTCCCGTCTCAGTTTCATCTCCGAGAAAATTGTGACTGTGATATTCTACAAAAGTTTACATTAAAAACGTTCAGGATTTTTTCCATATACAAACGTTAAACCCCAGCCCATGTATAGAACTCACTTATATCTAAATGAACATTTTCCAGGAGGGAACATAATACAGAATTACAATCATGCTCATCCAGAGGTCACAAGTCCTGGACACGTGACTTGAACAGCTGTTCCATGATCATGGTTATCCTTTTTTTGCTACTTTTCAAAACTGTCTTCAGGATAGGATCATGTCAGGACTACACATATAATTAAGGGTGAAATTCGCAAAGTCTAATTTCAGAAAATTCGTTATTATCCTCATTTTTCTGTTTCTATCGACACCGAGTGATCATGGTTTGCGTGAAGAAAGTAGCTTATGTAAATACGCCATTTTGCTTTGCCTTGTTTAGCAAGACAACGTCATTCCATCATATGGATGGCAACAAAAATTATTTGTATAATTGAAACAGTTTATTTAAGTACGTGTATTTTACTCTCTTTGAACAAGTACGGGCGATTTAATATGATAGTTTCTCAGAGGTTTTATATTCCATGCAACCTGTTGTGAGTTTTGCATTCGAGATATACATGTATATTTCGAACAATTAATTCCGTCCATTCAAAACATTGCATGCGTATATACAGCTACCAGTTTACAATTAAATTATCCATTCTTCCATTTTGTATATATAGTAATGTGTCATAAAACCGATCTCTGTTGCGTGGACGTAATGTTAGTAGAGCCATGGGTATTCTTTAATATAAAATATTTTAGCACAGACCATGTGCTGAAAACTTACCAGTTTACAATGACTTGTATTTTGATAGCTAAACATGTCTAAATGTAACTTTATGCTCAGTTTATTGTCACAGATATCCACTTGCTTTCAGAAATGTATGTCATGCAAAATATGTAGTTGAAGTAGGCTGGAGATCTACTCAATAAACTATTTTTTAATTCGTTTGTTCGTTTTCTCTATGTGCGTGTGTGTATGTGAGTGCGTGTGCATGCGTGCAAGCATGCGTGCGTGCGTGCGTGTGTATATGTACAATGCTGTATCTGAATCTTCCTGTCAGTTTCAAGTAATACTTTTGCACGATATTTACACTGTTTTCTTTTTCAATAAATTATAGAGCACTATCATCCTATTTTGTATTTCATTGGTTACATGTATGCCATGTGCTCATAATTTAGTTTACACATTAGGAATATTCTTAAAGGTTACAGAGATACGCTTACGACAGTATATGAATGCAAAGTTCTGAGTTCATATATTGCATCCTCATTCACTGTATTTCAATTAAGGTAATACACATTCAGCATTTGCCAAGATCTTGCAGTTGGAAAAAGCTCAAGCTTATTGAACATCAATACAGGCTGTCGCACGTGCTGGAACGGATCCCCTTTTTAGCGCATGAAATGCACGTTTTCTCGTGTGCCAGCAGCTAGTTTAGTTAATCTTGAAAATTATATTAAAATATGACAAGAATTGAGGTAATGAAATCAGTTAAACGTACATTTATTCGAAATTTGAAAGCAGTCGGCACCTCTGTAACCTCCATGGCTGTGACATCCATAGCTCGTAGCATTATGACCTTGCAAGTCGTTGCAGTGACCTCCCTTTATAGGCGTGCAATATACGCCAATCAAATTCGAATACGGGCGCTGTAAATTCATCGTTGCTTGGCGCTAGGAGGTAACTCCCTCTAGTGTTAAAGAGTTACAACGCCTCTTGGGATGCTCCAGCTGCTGTGCGACCTAAACAAGAAAGTGATATCTGCTACGGGTCGACAGGTCAGACTAGGAATGCTGGGATTGATTTGCTACCCTGGCAAATCCTGCGTTCTGTTGCACTCTGCTTCATCTCTGCTACGATGTAGCAGGCTCAGGAGTTTTGATTGGTCGGTTTCTTTATTTACTTATAAGGTACGTTTCCATAAAAGTATAGCGTTTTGGAGGCCTTCTTTAGATACACGAATCCCCAAAATGAGTTCACATACGATTATATCCCTCTTAATCGAATAGACAACTTCATAAAAGCATTAGGGTCGAAGATCATTAATAACAAAAGAGAGATAACCAACATCAGTCATAGAGGTAGGTCAAGGGAGTCCCAAAATATGTGTTGTCTGCTACTTCGTTACAGGCATGGGTATAAATGCCAACGTTTACTACATATATCAAACCAAGACATGCAGTCCACTCTGCCACGGTGATGAGAGCACAAAAACATTTATTTCTTCGAAATTTGAGAAGCAATCGGCACGTTTGCCACTTCCATGGTATGTAAACTCCATAGTTCAAAGCATGTTTACCGTGCAAGTCCGTGGAGTGACTTCTATATAGTTCTGTTTAGTATGAGCCAATCAAATGCGGCTACGAGTTCTGTAGTTTCACCGTTGCTAGGCACAGCAAGTGGCGCACTCTAGTGTGATGCAGTTAGAGCGCCTTCTCAGACGCTCGAGCTGCTGCGCAACCTTGACAGGAAGTTTACCTCTGCCACTGGGTAAAACGTCACCAAAAATAGTGTATCAATGCTAATCTACCCTAATGCTTTTATTAAGTCGTTTCTTCGATCACGAGTGATACATTTGAGTATGAAATCATTTTTGGAATTCGTGATTTTAATAAGGGCCTCCAACAACCTATACTTTTAATGATAATGTACGTCTGAAGTTATTTAAAAAAAATCAACCAATCAAAACTCCTGAGGCTGCTACATCGTAGCAGAGATGAAGCAGAGTGCAACGAAACGCAGGGAAAGTTCACTGCTCAACACCCACCGGACACGGGAAAGGTCGGGTAACTGACATATGCATTGCTTCCTGCCTTATCATGTAGCGAAGTGGTTTGATGTGTGACAACTCAAAATAGTCGTGAGCGCAGGGCTGCGGCCTCTTCTGCAGCCATCCATTCTGCAGCCATCTATAATGCAAGCATCCATACTGCAGCCATCCATTCTGCAGCCATCTATAATGCAAGCATCCATACTGCAGCCATCCATTCTGCAGCCATCTATAATGCAAGCATCCATACTGCAGCCATCCATTCTGCAGCCATCTATAATGCAAGCATCCATACTGCAGCCACCCATTCTGCAGCCATCTATAATGCAAGCATCCATACTGCAGCCACCCATTCTGCAGCCATCTATAATGCAAGCATCCATACTGCAGCCATCCATTCTGCAGCCATCTATAATGCAAGCATCCATACTGCAGCCACCCATTCTGCAGCCATCTATAATGCAAGCATCCATACTGCAGCAATCCATTCTGCAGCCATCTATAATGCAAGCATCCATACTGCAGCCACCCATACTGCATCCATCCTTAATGCAAGCATCCATACTGCCGTCCTTACTGCATCCATGCTTACTGCAGCCATCCATACTGCAGCCATCCATTCTGCAGCCATCTATAATGCAAGCATCCATACTGCAGCCACCCATACTGCATCCATCCTTAATGCAAGCATCCAT
>JAWQFJ010002717.1:165405-170405 GCA_034096865.1 Theodoxus fluviatilis | reverse complement strand
CATATATATGTGTGTGTGTGTGTGTGTGTGTCTGTCTCTCTGTCTCTCTGTCTCTCTGTCTCTCACTCTCTCTCATTCTCTCTCTCTTTCTCTCTCTCTCTAGCTCTTTGTCTTTGGTTATCTCTCTCTCTGGTTGTCTCTCTCTCTCTGGTTGTCTCTCTTTCTGGTTTACTCTCCCTATCTCTCTCTCTCACTCTCTCTCTCTATCTAGCTATTTCTCTTTGGTTATCTCTCTCTCTGGTTGTCTCTCTCTGGTTGTCTCTTGTTCTGGTTCACTCTCTCTCTCACTCTCTCTCTCTCTCTCTCTCTCTCTCTCTCTCTCTCTCTCTCTCTCTCTCTCTCGCTCGCTCGCTCGCGCGCGCGCGAGCAGGCGGACTTTTTCCCCTTTAAAGAACATGATGTGCGAATATGTGTCCTTCGTTGGTTATCACTGAAATGCATTGGGTGCAATCGGTCTCATCTTCAACGACACGACTTTGATAAAAACTGAGATTCTCGCACGTCTGTTGTCAATATCTAGTAACTTTCTTTCTTTTCCAATTAATGTGCATTGAGACAATTATTTTCCATTTGTTGTGAAGCTTGTTTTGAGTGCTTACTTTTGTTATAGATACAACGTGTTGATGAATTTTGTCGTGTAACGTTAGCAATGCTGTTTTGGTAAATCCTGAGATCAAGCGATATTACCATATTCCATTCCGTCACATTCGAACTAAAACACTTGCAAAGACACGGGCCTCAAAGGAACAACACTTCTGCATCGGCCAACCAAAACTTTATGCCGAAACTCCTGTCGCCTTGCCTGCTGGCTGTCCCCAGTGAAGTAACAGCTGTTCTAGTTGCTCCAGTAACACCTCGACAAACCGGCATGACAATTGTTTGTCTGACAGTTCCGTCGGGATCTCCGCTGCCACTGAACTCGTATTTCCTCTGAAAATTATTAACACGTCACGTACAACCATGAGCAGTGATAATTAATTATTAGTCGTTGACAAGTCGGTAATGGTTTGTTTGATCATGTACGTGATTCTTTTCATCGTTGGTAGCCTAATAAATCTGTGATTTGAATGACTGATCACGCCAGTGAAGGAGCAATTTAGGAGAATATGTAGAGCGCATACACATCCTGCTTATGCAATGCGGCTTCCGTGAATCTCAAGGTCGTCCTTATCACCTACGGTACTCCTCGTACTCGACTGACACGCATGCAATCATGTCAAACCTCATTCCTTTGAGGAAAACTGCCACGCTACCCCAACCCCCCCACCCCCACCCCCTTCCCCTTGGCCCCCACCCCTCCCCTAGCCAACTCGTTCTTCATTAGTTCCCTCCCTGCCGCGCTCCTCTGCATCTCTCCACTTACGCAGTGTCCTCTCATCTGTCTCTCCTCCCATCACTTGTCTATTTATCCATCTACTTCCAATCGCCTTGATTGTCCGCCATCCCCACCCCCACCCCCATACCACCACCCGCCTACCCCCAGTTCGTGGTTCATTTACCATTAATTTTCTATATCAATGATTCCCCGCCTCATCATCCCATCCCCACCCACGTCCACCACCAATCCTCTGACCCTTTACTTCACACTTCTCAACCCACTCCCCGCCCCAAACCAGAGTACATTCAGCCCCTTCCCCTCTTTCAGTCTAAGCCACCACATCCCATCTCCCTCACCCCCACTCCACTCCCACCCCAACCCAAGTACTTTCAGTCTCTTCCCCTCTTTCAGTCTAAGCCACCACATCCCATCTCCCTCACCCCCACTCCACTCCCACCCCCAACCCAAGTACTTTCAGTCTCTTCCCCTCTTTCAGTCTAAGCCACCACATCCCATCTCCCTCACCCCCACTCCACTCCCACCCCCAACCCAAGTACTTTCAGTCTCTTCCCCTCTTTCAGTCTAAGCCACCACATCCCATCTCCCTCACCCCCACTCCACTCCCACCCCCAACCCAATTACTTTCAGTCTCTTCCCCTCTTTCAGTCTAAGCCACCACATCCCATCTCCCTCACCCCCACTCCACTCCCCACCCCCAACCCAATTACTTTCAGTCTCTTCCCCTCTTTCAGTCTAAGCCACCACATCCCATCTCCCTCACCCCCACTCCAC
This sequence comes from Theodoxus fluviatilis, assembly GCA_034096865.1. Taxonomy (NCBI): domain Eukaryota; kingdom Metazoa; phylum Mollusca; class Gastropoda; order Cycloneritida; family Neritidae; genus Theodoxus; species Theodoxus fluviatilis. The sequence goes on along the minus strand of JAWQFJ010002717.1, from coordinate 168,295 downwards.
TCCCACCCCCAACCCAAGTACTTTCAGTCTCTTCCCCTCTTTCAGTCTAAGCCATCACATCCCATCTCCCTCACCCCCACTCCACTCCCACCCCCAACCCAATTACTTTCAGTTTCTTCCCCTCTTTCAGTCTAAGCCACCACATCCCATCTCCCTCACCCCACTCCACTCCCACCCCCAACCCAATTACTTTCAGTTTCTTCCCCTCTTTCAGTCTAAGCCATCACATCCCATCTCCCTCACCCCCACTCCACTCCCACCCCCAACCCAATTACTTTCAGTTTCTTCCCCTCTTTCAGTCTAAGCCACCACATCCCATCTCCCTCACCCCCACTCCACTCCCACCCCCAACCCAATTACTTTCAGTTTCTTCCCCTCTTTCAGTCTAAGCCACCACATCCCATCTCCCTCACCCCCACTCCACTCCCCACCCCCAACCCAATTACTTTCAGTCTCTTCCCCTCTTTCAGTCTAAGCCACCACATCCCATCTCCCTCACCCCCACTCCACTCCCACCCCCAACCCAATTACTTTCAGTCTCTTCCCCTCTTTCAGTCTAAGCCACCACATCCCATCTCCCTCACCCCCACTCCACTCCCCACCCCAACCCAATTACTTTCAGTCTCTTCCCCTCTTTCAGTCTAAGCCATCACATCCCACCCCCATGAAGCCGAAGTGTACTCACTCAATCCTGTGTTCATGGACTGTTGCCTGCTAAAAGCTCGCAGCTGATCGGAGTGATAATGAAACATGTTATTGCCTGCACCAACGAATTACATATGAGGCTTTATTGCATCACATGATAGCCGGAACTCCAGTAAATTCGCTCCTTCAAACCAAATTTTGAATTGAATAATGCAGCAGTTCTAATGGAACACTTTTACAGTTCTTTGCAGAGGTGTTGTTGCGGCCCTATGCTCCACCAGGAGTCTACAGGAATATGTCTAATGGACTTGTAAAGTACTCTGCATATAGCGTTGGCACATAACTTCTTGTCTTTGGTGAAGGTTTCTTAGTATCTGTGTCAGTAATGATAAAAAATGAGATAATATTTTGCTTGTAAACCAAAGGGGAAAAGCTGGACATGCGTTGTTTAAAGAACAAGTCTCTGCACGCGAAAGGTCATTCTGACCAGCCAATCAGAACGCAGTATCCGCTACAACGACCACAGGGTATATATCGGACTTCAGAGCACAACATCGCCGATGTTGATACTGAAGTGAGAACACTCGGGGCAAGTCCCACAATCACTGGGGACAAGTCCCACAATCACTGGGGGCAAGTCCCACAATCACTGGGGACAAGTCCCACAATCACTGGGGGCAAGTCCCACAAACAGTGGGGGCAAGTCCCACAATCACTGGGGGGCAAGTCCCACAATCACTGGGGACAAGTCCCACAATTGCTGGGGGCAAGTCCCACAATCACTGGGGACAAGTCCCACAATCACTGGGGGCAAGTCCCACAACCACGGGGGGCAAGTCCCACAATCACTGGGGGCAAGTCCCACAATCACTGGGGGAAAGTCCCACAGTCACTGGGGGCAAGACCCACACACACTGGGGGGCAAGTCCCACAACCACTGGGGGCAAGTCCCACAATCACTGGGGGCAAGTCCCACAATCACTGGGGGCAAGTCCCACAGTCACTGGGGGCAAGACCCACACACACTGGGGGGCAAGTCCCACAACCACTGGGGGCAAGTCCCACAATCACTGGGGGCAAGTCGGAACATCGCCGAAGTAGGCGGAAGCACCGCATAGTCAGAACATGGCTTTACCGGCCTGATCGTATAAGCGGCTAAAACGTTATTTTAAGCTGCGAAGAAAAAGACACAAACATGACTATTTCAGTGTGTTAATGTACACAGGGACAGGTCCATTTCAACATCAAACAGTTCATCTAACCTGACCACGCAAGTATGCTTGTGTCACAAGGCTGAAATGTACCAACCAAACAACCAGCCCCTCATTTGTTACACTCCTTTGCTCCCCTCTCAATATCCCCTTCTTTCATCCTTCATTCCCTATTCCTTTACCTCGTGTTATTTACTTTTCTCCCTCCACCACAGCCCCACCGCCGTCTTCCAACCCTCCCCCCTCGCCCTCACCCCCCATCCTCTATCCTAATCCCACTTTTTCCTACAGTTCAACATTCCTCCAAAGTCATCATCCACCCGTCCTTCCTGCTTCCTGCTCACTCGACACATCCACGCTCTCTGCTTCTTTCCCCCTTTGTATCTGACCTTTGCCCCCCGCCCTACCTGCACCCCGGAGTGTGTTCTCTCCCCTTATTTCATTTTCTCTCTCCCTTCTCTTCCAGCCCCAGCCCCACCCGCAATGACTATTGTCTGCTGTTTTTCATCCCCACTTCAGCTCCTGCCCCACCCCGTTCTGTCACATACGTATTGTATTGTACAAGTGTATACCCTCGTTAAATAAAATGAAATAATTAAATTGAATTGAATTGAATTGTATCTCTAACCTCATCCGTGATTGTGCTTTTTCCTCGTTCTCTCCAAATGCTACACTTTCCCTCTGATCTCAAACATATTCCATCACCACCACACATCACCACCAATCCACCCCTTTCACAACCACTCTATTCCATTTGCTTCTCTCTGATTTCATGTATCGGCGATGCGAACCCCCTATCTTACCCCCGCCCCTGTACCCCCTTCCTTCTCCAGTGCACTAATCAGCCCACCGTTCTATACCCCTCATCCTTCCATTTGCAATCTGTACCTGTCTCATTTCCCCACGTCTAAGCTTCTGCTAATCCATCACTATCACAACCCCCACCCCATCCCCCTTCTCACACACCTCATTATTCTACTCAACAGCCATTTCCACCTCTACCACCTCACCCCACCCATTCCTCTTGTTCCAAT
>JAWQFJ010002717.1:137905-162905 GCA_034096865.1 Theodoxus fluviatilis | reverse complement strand
TTTGCTATGTGGTTGGACGATGTGCGAGGCGCAGTGCCGTGGTTCTATCCCTGGGGCGAGAAGAATCAGGATTTAAATATGTTGACAATATCATACTGGCTGCAACCCTGTGTCGTAAATATGTCCTTATGTGTAATTATGTGTGTGCATGAATGATACTCGTTGAATATCTACGATGCACCTACCCCTCTGTATGACTGCATTAGCTTTGGTTCAACGTCTACGTCGTGCCAAAGCTGAAAACAAATAAAATATTAACAGGAACTTCCCTTCTCTTCCAACTTATCTACAATGTATACCAGTTCCTGGCAGCCCACACCCCAGTGCACTCCCCTCTTGCACGAGTACACGGTCAGCCCCTCAGCCTCTACTCGCTTGTTGAAACCATGTCTTTCGGCAGGCGGAGATGGGCGAGCATGCTTTGGGGTTGGACGATGTGCGAGGCGCAGTGCCGTCGCTCTATCCCTGGGACGGGAATAATCTGGATTTAAATATATTTGCTATATTGCTCTTCTCCATCTGGCACAGTAGGCAACCCTTTAATCACATCTCGTCACACACAAACGAACAGAAGCGTCTTTAGATGAATTTGCTTTTTGTTTTAGAAGTAAACCTCCACTCAAACAACAGCATTATCAAAGAAACGCGCTGAGAAAGAAATACTTAGAAAGAAAGGATTACATTTAGATGAAACAATCCAAAAAATGTTTTACCTTAGGTAGAGGTGTGTGTGTGTGTTTGCTTGCGTGTGTGTGTGTGTGTGTGTGTGTGTGTGTGTGTGTGTGTGTGTGTGTGTGTGTGTGTGTTTTGCTTGCGTGTGTGTGTGTGTGTGTGTGTGTGTGTGTGTGTGTGTGTGTGTGTGTGTGTGTGTGTGTGTGTGTGTTTTGCTTGCGTGTGTGTGTGTGTGTGTGTGTGTGCGTGTGTGTGTGTGTGCGTGTGTGTGTGTGTGTGTGTGTGTGTGTGTGTGAGAGAGAGAGAGAGAGAGAGAGAGAGAGAGAGAGAGAGAGAGAGTACGCGTGCATGCGTCTGTGTGCCCGTGCGTGTGTGCGTGCGATTGTATTTTAAGAGGCGACTACTGGCATACTGAGAAATGACCAACGTGAAACCCTTATGAAGTAAATATTAAGTAAACCTTTGAATTGTAGAACATATTTACTACCCACAAATAAGTCGACTGTACAAAATGCCACTTTAATGGCGGCTAAAGTACGCCATATTGCTGAGCGTTGCTGCCATCACACTTTAATGGCGGCTAAAGTACGCCATATTGCTGAGCGTTGCTGCCATCACACTTTAATGGCGGCTAATGTACGCCACATTGCTGAGCGTTGCTGCCATCACACTTTAATGGCGGCTAATGTACGCCACATTGCTGAGCGTTGCTGCCATCACACTTTAATGGCGGCTAATGTACGCCACATTGCTGAGCGTTGCTGCCATCACACTTTAATGGCGGCTAATGTACGCCACATTGCTGAGCGTTGCTGCCATCACACTTTAATGGCGGCTAATGTACGCCACATTGCTGAGCGTTGCTGCCATCACACTTTAATGGCGGCTAATGTACGCCACATTGCTGAGCGTTGCTGCCATCACACTTTAATGGCGGCTAATGTACGCCACATTGCTGAGCGTTGCTGCCATCACACTTTAATGGCGGCTAATGTACGCCACATTGCTGAGCGTTGCTGCCATCACACTTTAATGGCGGCTAATGTACGCCACATTGCTGAGCGTTGCTGCCATCACACTTTAATGGCGGCTAATGTACGCCACATTGCTGAGCGTTGCTGCCATCACACTTTAATGGCGGCTAATGTACGCCACATTGCTGAGCGTTGCTGCCATCACTCGGGACACTTGCCTACATGTGTCCGCGCCTTTATTCTGCACACGATCAACTGAACTCTTACAAAGCGAGCTGACGGCTGCAATCGGAGACGCTGTATCCATCCGTCACGCGGCCCGAAGGCAAACAGGTTCTATCATGTGCACTGCCATTACAATCCCACTTGATCCCGTTCCGAAATGGGAAGAAAAGACAAAACAAGGGCTGAATGAGTGTCAGCACTGCGGGAGGTCCATTTCTGAAGAATGAAATTCAAAGCAGCAGAATATGGCGAGGTTGCCCGATGATTCCTACCCAGTCACCCACTCAGGGTGCACTCAGCTGGCGCTGGCCACGGGGAGAGGGGAGAGGGGAGAGGGCAGAGGGGGGAGGGGAGAGGGGAGAGGGGGGAAGGAAGAGAGGGGAGAGGGGAGAGGGGAGAGGGGAGAGGGCCGTCTCCCAGCGAGTCCCGTCACATTCGTGGGGGTCCGCCAGGTGGAAGGCGTTGGAGCGGAAACTATAAGTTGCCAATGGCATCCTTCCCCCCCCCCCCCCCCCCCCCCCCCCCCTCCAACCTCCCCCCTCCCCCGTCCCAATGCCCGAAAAAAAACGTTGCAAGAGAGATTGTCAACACTATTTCGTTCCTGACAACCTTGTGCGTGCGCAGGCTTGATTGCTTGTGTGTGTGTTTGTGTGTGTGTGTGTGTGTGTGTGTGTGTGTGTGTGTGTGTGTGTGTGTGTGTGTGTGTGTGTATGTGTGTGTGTGTGTTTGTGTGTGTGTATGAGTGTGCGTGTGTGTGTGTGTGTGTGTGTATGTATGTGTGTGTGTTTGTTTTGTGTGTGTGAGTGTGCGTATGTGTGTACGTGTGTGTGTGTGCGTGTATGTGTGTGTGTTTGCATGCGTGTGTGTGTGCGTATGTGCGTGTGTATGTGCGCGTGCGTGCGTGCATGCGTATATGTGTGTGCGCGCGTGCGTGCATGCGTGTAACACCATCCATTTATCCTTCCTTCCCTCCGTCCGTTCGTCCGTCGATCTTTCCATTAATTAATTCATTCATTCATTCATTCATTGGTATGTTTCTTAATTGAAATATTTACTTATTGTCCGTCCGTCCGTTAGTCTATCTGTTTTTCTGCTTGAATATTTTCTAAATATACTCTTTGTTTTTCTGTTAGTTCTTTGGTGAATTGCATAACACTTATGTTGCAACCATGATGACAATTGAAAGTAAAAGTTACGTCAAATAATATTTAGCTTGGCACCCAAATACTATGACATTATTACGTCAAAGAACATTTCTCCCAGGCACGTCTCCCTCAAACCGAATTCATTAACACCCGTAGTGCTTTGCTTTCAATCCACATGCATACGTAGGTGGCCCTTTGTACAATGCATCACTTCATCAGCAAAGAAAGCCATTTCACATCTCTCTCTTTCTTTCTCTCTCTCTTTCTCTCTCACTCTCTCTCTCTCTCTCTCTCTCTCTTCTCTCTCTCTCTCTCTCTCTCTCTATCTCTCTCTCTCTCTCTCTCTCTCATTTAGAATATTCCAGATGCCGCACTGGTATGTAAATGTTTCACCTTGCAACGGGCCGGTGGCCTAAGCAATACCGTTCTTCGTTCGTTCTCTCTCTCTCTCTCTCTCTCTCTCTCTCTCTCTCTCTCTCTCTCTCAACAAATAGCATGGTATATGGTGAGACAGGAAGATACCCATTATATATAGATGCGATATTGAAATCTGTGAAATACTGGCTCAGGTTATGTAAAATGCCGATAGACAGACTCCCAAAGCAGGCCTTTTTGATGTCGCAAAGACCATCTACATCAAAGCATTGGAACTGGGTAAAAGATGTAGAAGAGTGTCTATCCACGCTGGGCTTTGCGTACGTTTGGAAAAATGGTGGAACAACAAATGAGAAGGCTTTCTTACGAAATCTAACACAGAGATTACGAGACTGTTACCATCAGGAATGGGCATCAAAAATCAATGAAAGGAGAGATTTGTATTCTACAGATCATACAAAAGTAGGATTATATGTGAAAGATATCTCAATGATATTACTATTAAGAAGTTCAGAGATGCCTTCATCCGATTTAGAATGGGTCTCAACTCGCTTGGCACGAATAAGCGCTATGCAAAGAATCAAAGCGAAAATAATGCATGTCCATCCTGTAAAGAGAGAATAGAGGATGAAAAGCACTTTATCCTACATTGTGTCAGATATAAAGAGCTGAGAGAAAAATATATTGCCAAACATATGGAACTGTCTTCACACTCTCAACTAAAGCATTTGATAGATGGAAAAGACTGTCAAAGAAATAGAGATGTGGCTATGTACATACATTATGCGTTCAAATTGCGCACTCAGCTGATACAAGAAATATCAATGTCCATACAGAAGTAAACATGCTAAGGCCGGTCATTGCCTTTTACCAGGGATGATGGGTGCAATTCGGCTAGTAGCACCATAGACTTACAGTGAATAACAGAGGAGCATTGTCCATCAAGTAATATGCAACAACAGAATACAGCTGTATCAAAGGAATGACATATGTACAGATGTGTGAATTTGTGTGTGTGTGTGTGTGTGTGTGTGTGTGTGTGTGTGTGTGTGTGTGTGTGTGTGTGTGTGTGCGCGCGAGCACGCGTTTCCAAAAGAGCATGCACACAAGTGGATGAATGTAAGTATTCAGACTCTAATGCAAACATAATACAAAGAGCTAAAGTATTGTTTTAAGACGTGACAAAACGGAGGCATTCAATGTTAGTTATTCTAAAACGTTGTGTACATACAATAATCAACTTTTAAAATGTGTGATTCATCATTACCTGTAAATACGCAATATATTCAATGAGTCGTCGGCCGAAAAAATTCAATCAATCAATCAATCTATCAATCAATCAATCAATCAAATCAAATCAAATCAAATCAAACCAAATCAAACCAGATCAGACCAGACCAGACCAGAACAGACCAGACCAGACCAGACCAGACCAGACCAGACCAGACCAGACCAGACCAGACCAGACCAGACCAGACCAGACCAGACCAGACCAGACCAGACCAGACCAGACCAGACCAGACCAGACCAGACCAGACCAGACCAGACCAGACCAGACCAGACCAGACCAGACCAGACCAGACCAGACCAGACCAGACCAGACCAGACCAGACCAGACCAGACCAGACCAGACCAGACCAGACCAGACCCAGACCAGACCAGACCAGACCAGACCAGACCAGACCAGACCAGACCAGACCAGACCAGACCAGACCAGACCAGACCAGACCAGACCAGACCAGACCAGACCAGACCAGACCAGACCAGACCAGACCAGACCAAACCAAACCAAACCAACCAACCATCCAAATCAAATCAAATCAATCAATCAAATCAAATCAAATCAAATCAAATCAAATCAAATCAAATCAAATCAATCAATCAATCAATCAATCAATCAATCAATCAATCAATCAATCAATCAATCAATCAATCAATCAATCAATCAATCAATCAATCAATCAATCAATCAATCAATCATCAATCAATCAATCAATCAATCAATCAATCAATCAATCAATCAATCAATCAATCAATCAATCAATCAATCAATCAATCAATCAATCAATCAATCAATCAATCAATCAATCAATCAATCAATCAATCAATCAATCAATCAATCAATCGAATCAATCAATCAATCAATCAATCAATCAATCAATCAATCAATCAATCAATCAATCAATCAATCAATCAATCAATCAATCAATCAATCAATCAATCAATCAATCAATCAATCAATCAATCAATCAATCTATCAATCAATCAATCAATCAATCAATCAATCAATCAATCAATCAATCAATCAATCAATCAATCGATCGATTAATCAATCAATCAAGCTCTCGCTCTCTCTCTCTCTCTCTCTCTCTCTCTCGTCTCAGTCGCGCCGCCAGAGACAGACAGATACAGACATACACAGAGAGACCGACAGACAGACCAACCGACCGACCGACCGACCGACAGACCGACCGACAGACCGACCGACAGACAGACAGACAGACAGACAGACAGACAGACAGACAGACAGACAGACAGACAGACAGACAGACAGACAGACAGACAGACAGACAGACAGACATAAAAACAGACATACACAAAGGCAGACACATATACACACAGACAGACACACAGACATACAAACAGACACAGACAGGCAGACAGGCAGACATGCAGACCGACTGACCTACCGACCGACCGACCGACAGACAGACGTACCGACCAACTAACCGACCGACCGACCGACCGACAGACAGACAGACAGACACACACACACACACACACACACACACACACACACACACACACACACTCAGACAGACACGCAGACAGACAGACAGACAGACAGACAGACAGACAGACAGACAGACACAGACAGACACACAGACAGACACACAGACAGACAGTGAGGGAGGGAGGGAGGGAGGGAGGGAGGGAGAGAGAGAGAGAGAGAGAGAGAGAGAGAGAGAGAGAGAGAGAGAGAGAGAGAGAGAGAGAGAGAGAGAGAGAGAGAGAGAGACAGAGAGAGATATATATATTTTTGGGGGCCTTTTGTTCATTGTGACTAGATCCCCCCCCTCCCCATACCCCCGCCCCCCCTTCGTACTTACTAACCTGTGGTATGTAAATTAGTGTGGCCGCCCACCATGTTTAAAGTAGTAACGTTAGAGCGAAAACTATGGCTCGCCAGCCATAGTTTCCACGGTGTGTTCGAGGGTTGAGTTAAGAATTGGTCCACTGTGTCTCTCTATGCGGTTCATAAGAGGCGAGTGACTAAAGACACTGTAACTTGCCTTACGATTGTTCTGAACTGTTTTGGTGATTTTTGTGCTTAATGGCCTTGCATAGCCTAAAGAGGTTGCTGGGACGTCAGACACTATCCATCTAACAAACCATCGCAAACTTGGTACATATTCGATGCTAGTGCTGAGTGGAGACGTGTGATTGGCTCCATTTCCAAAACGTGAATGGAGAATTCCGGAGATAGACCTTGGCTTTATATGGGGACCATGTGATTGGACAGCGAGGTTAAGTGGACGTGGCCTGAGTGTTTCCATTGGATGGGTATATCAACCCCGGTCGCCAGCGGCAGGGCGCGGAATTCAACCAACCACACAAGACAATCACTGTGTGTAACACGCCGCCTCTCTCCCTGCTCCTTATGTCTAAAGTGAAAAGCGTCTGCCTCAGGGTCGAGTCGTCGCGCTTCACGGTGCTTGAAGCCATCAAGTATCTTTCCCACTCCACGTCATCTGAAGTGAAAAGCGTCTGCCCCAGGGTCGGGTCGAGTTACAAGCCTGCCTTCATCCGAGACTGCGGGGTGTACTGTCTGCATCTGCCCTACCAGACTGAGGATTCCTGTTTGAAGCCTGCGTCCAAAATTACGAGGCGTCTCCCCGCCCCCACGCCATCTAAAGTCAAGTCGTTGCACTCGCCTGCGTCCAAAACTAGGAAGCGTCTCCCAGCTCCACGCTATCTGAAGAAAAAGCATTTCTCCACTCCACAAGTGCAAGCATCTGCCTCCAGGGTCAAGTCACTTTGGCGCACTCGCCTGCGTCCGAAACTACGAGGTGTCTCTCTATGTCTGCTCGTCGACAGGACGAAACCCGCTTTCGTTCATTGTGCTCCCGTTGACCCTCTACTCCCTTTTCTCCCTCCCCCTCTCTTCCTCGCCTGCATCTCTAAAGCCGCTGCTACAGTCGTCCCAAAGGTAGGAATATTTGTGAAGGGAATTTAACGTGAATATGAATTGGCCACCTTGCTTTAGGATTACCACGTGTTTTCGTCGAACACAACCTACGATTCAGTTAAGTACACTTTTGATTGGTTGGCGAGCCACAACTATTTACTCCATATCGAAGATTGAATTGACTTATTGCTTCTTGATTGTCATTACTAACATTTAATTATCCATGTTCATTGTCGCAAGATCAAATTAAAGTGATTTGATTTTGACCTTTGTCCTCACCGTTTTTCTGTCGTGTTCAATCTTTTATAGAACGAATGTGTGAGATAGTGTAACTAGTTTGACTGTGTGAGTGCATATTCCCCTAGACCCTTATTCAAAAACGAGCCAAGTCGAACTTCGTAACATTCATCAACATTGGACACGGTCGGCGGTTTTCAAAGCACTTTTAGCGTGCTTTATCGTCACATCTATACATTTCCTTGCAGCACCAGCAGCAGTCAGGACTTCGGGCCTGGGGACTCGTCCCAACCCATCTTCCAGCTGCTCTGCAACGGGACGGAGGCCAACGTCAGTGACTGCGTCCTCCTGCCCGAGCATGCGCACAACTGCAGCCACGTGGATGACGCCGCAGTCACGTGCCTGTCTGGGGGTGAGTGCTGCCATGTCTGGACGCGTGGTAAACCTTCCAATCGTGTCGTATTCTCTCTGACCTCAGATAATCGTGAGTGCGGCCATGTCTGGTGGCGTGGTAAACTTTCCAGTCGTGTCGTATGGTCTCTGACCTCAGATAAACGTGAATGCTGCCATGTCTAACGGTTTGTGGTAAACTTTCCATTCTTTTCGTTCGGTCTCTAACATCAGATAAATGTGTGTGTTGGAAATCGATTAAAACATCCATTTGTTCAAAATGCAAGGCCTTGAATTGCGTTGTCTAATAATGATAAAGTAATGTTTCTCATTCGCCAATTAACTTTGTCAATATAAACTAGGGAGCTTCGCCGCCACATCCGCTACACAGGAGTATGGGAAAAGATTACCTAGTTTTCAGACCGTAAAATGAGAAAACGAGAGAGGAGTATGGCAACATATGATGGCCTGCTCGACCCATTACGCCTGTGCTAAGATGTCTGGAGTTTGCAAAAAGAGGACATACTGTGTAGAGAGTGAAATGATAGACAGAAGAGATTGAGAAGGGTGTAACGTAACAAGACACACTGTGTACAGAGTGAAATGATAGACATAATAAATGGGGAGGGATGTACGTAACAAGACGACACACTGTGTAGAGAGTGAAATGATAGACAGAAGAAATAAGGAGATAGGTACTTAACAAGACGACAAACTGTGTAGAGAGTGAATTGATAGACAGAAGAAATAAGGAGGGAGGTACGTAACAAGACACACTGTGTAGAGAGTGCAATGATAGACAGAATAATTGGAGAGTAGAGTACCTAAGAAACCACACTGTGTAGAGAGTGAAATGATAGACAGAAGAAATGGAGAGGGAGGTACGTATCAAGACACACTATGTAGAGAGTGAAATGATAGACAGAAGAGATGGGGAGGGAGGTACGTAACAAGACGACAGCTGGGTGTGCCCGCTTCCTCCTCGTCCTCGTGCACAACGACCACTAGAGACAGAAATGATATCAATGAAGACAGTTCGAAGACGAAAACGAAGTCATACACCTTGGATGTGACTGTGCATGGTTATAATTCAAGGACTGATTCACACATCAGTGACAAATCTACTTACATTTTCAATGCAACGACTGATTCCTGCAGCAATTCATGCAACAATGAAACGACTTCAGACAGTTTCAATACGATGACTGATTCCTAGAGTAATGACAAGACTACTGAGAGTTTCAATATAAAAATTGATCCACACAGTATTGACATGACTACAGACAATTTCAATACAATGACCGATTCCTACTTCAATGACACACCTTCTAAAGACAGTTACAATACAATGACTGATTCACGCAGCAATGTCATAACTACAGACGGTTTCAATACAGTGACTGATTCCTACAGCAAGGACACAACTACAGAGAGTTTTAATACAGTGACTGATTCCTACAGCAATGACACAACTACAGAGAGTTTTAATACAGTGACTGATTCCTACAGCAATGACACAACTACAGAGAGTTTTAATACAGTAACTGATTCCTACAGCAAGGACACAACTACAGAGAGTTTTAATACAGTGACTGATTCCTACAGCAAGGACACAACTACAGAGAGTTTTAATACAGTGACTGATTCCTACAGCAAGGACACAACTACAGAGAGTTTTAATACAGTGACTGATTCCTACAGCAAGGACACAACTACAGAGAGTTTTAATACAGTGACTGATTCCTACAGCAATGACACAACTACAGAGAGTTTTAATACAGTGACTGATTCCTACAGCAAGGACACAACTACAGAGAGTTTTATATACAGTGACTGATTCCTACAGCAAGGACACAACTACAGAGAGTTTTAATACAGTGACTGATTCCTACAGCAATGACACAACTACAGAGAGTTTTAATACAGTGACTGATTCCTACAGCAAGGACACAACTACAGAGAGTTTTAATACAGTGACTGATTCCTACAGCAAGGACACAACTACAGAGAGTTTTAATACAGTGACTGATTCCTACAGCAAGGACACAACTACAGAGAGTTTTAATACAGTGACTGATTCCTACAGCAATGACACAACTACAGAGAGTTTTAATACAGTGACTGATTCCTACAGCAAGGACACAACTACAGAGAGTTTTAATACAGTAACTGATTCCTACAGCAAGGACACAACTACAGAGAGTTTTAATACAGTGAGTGATTCCTACAGCAAGGACACAACAACAGAGAGTTTTAATACAGTAAGTGATTCCTACAGCAAGGACACAACAACAGAGAGTTTTAATACAGTAAGTGATTCCTACAGCAATGACACAACAACAGAGAGTTTTAATACAGTAAGTGATTCCTACAGCAAGGACACAACAACAGAGAGTTTTAATACAGTAAGTGATTCCTACAGCAAGGACACAACAACAGAGAGTTTTAATACAGTAAGTGATTCCTACAGCAAGGACACAACTACAGAGAGTTTTAATACAGTAAGTGATTCCTACAGCAAGGACACAACTACAGAGAGTTTCAATACAGTGACTGATTCCTACAGCAATGACACAACTACAGAGAGTTTCAATACAGTGACTGATTCCTACAGCAATGGACACAACTACAGAGAGTTTCAATACAGTGACTGATTCCTACAGCAATGGCACAACTACAGAGAGTTTCAATACAGTGACTGATTCCTACAGCAAGGACACAACTACAGAGAGTTTTAATACAGTGACTGATTCCTACAGCAAGGACACAACTACAGAGAGTTTTAATACAGTGACTGATTCCTACAGCAATGACACAACTACTGACAATTTCAATTAATTGACTCATTTCTACAGCAACGACACGACTACTGACAGATTCAATACAACAGCCCATGCCAATTCCATAGACACCACCCGCCCAGAATCCCACACAACCAGTCAAGCCACAAGCAACCTTGATGTGACCAAACTCGTTACATCTATTGTAGCTACAACTACTGCAGCAGCGGCTACGGCAACTACAGCTACAGCCCCTGGAATTACAGCTCCTGCCGCTACAACTGATGCGACAATAGTTCTTACAACTACAGTTCCTACAGCTACCGCGCCTGCAGCCACTACTACTGCAGCTGCAACTCCTGCAGATACTGCAGCAATAGCTACTGCGACTACAACAGTAGCAGCTACAACTGCTGCAGCTATAGCTCCTACATCTACAACTGCTGCAGATATGTATCCCTCAGCCACACCAACATCAGCCACAACTGCTGCAGCTATGTATCCCTCAGCCACAACAACATCAGCCACAACTGCTGCAGCTATGTATCCCTCAGCCACACCAACATCAGCCACAACTGCTGCAGCTATGTATCCCTCAGCCTCACCAACATCAGCCACAACTGCTGCAGCTATGTCTCCCTCAGCCACAACATCAGTCACAACTGCTGCAGATATGTATCCCTCAGCAACAACAACATCAGCTACAACTGCTGCAGCAATGTATCCCTCAGCCTCACCAACATCAGCCACAACTGCTGCAGCTATGTCTCCCTCAGCCACACCAACATCAGCCACAACTGCTGCAGCTATGTATCCCTCAGCCACAACAACATCAGCCACAACTGCTGCAGCTATGTATCCCTCAGCCACACCAACATCAGCAACAACTGCTGCAGCTATGCATCCCTCAGCCACAACAACATCAGTCACAACTGCTGCAGATATGTCTCCCTCAGCCACAACAACATCAGCTACAACTGCTGCAGCTATGTATCCCTCAGCCACACCAACATCAGCCACAACTGCTGCAGCTATGTATCCCTCAGCCACAACAACATCAGCTACAACTGCTGCAGCAATGTATCCCTCAGCCACAACAACATCAGCCACAACTGCTGCAGATATGTATCCCTCAGCCACAACAACATCAGCTACAACTGCTGCAGCTATGTATCCCTCAGCCACAACAACATCAGCCACAACTGCTGCAGCAATGTATCCCTCAGCCACAACAACATCAGCCACAACTGCTGCAGCTATGTATCCCTCAGCCACACCAACATCAGCCACAACTGCTGCAGCTATGTATCCCTCAGCCACAACAACATCAGCCACAACTGCTGCAGATATGTATCCCTCAGCCACAACAACATCAGCCACAACTGCTGCAGCTATGTATCCCTCAGCCACACCAACATCAGCCACAACTGCTGCAGCTATGTATCCCTCAGCCACACCAACATCAGCCACAACTGCTGCAGCTATGTATCCCTCAGCCACACCAACATCAGCCACAACTGCTGCAGCTATGTATCCCTCAGCCACACCAACATCAGCCACAACTGCTGCAGCTATGTATCCCTCAGCCACAACATCAGCCACAACTGCTGCAGCAATGTATCCCTCAGCCTCACCAACATCAGCCACAACTGCTGCAGCAATGTATCCCTCAGCCTCACCAACATCAGCCACAACTGCTGCAGCAATGTATCCCTCAGCCACACCAACATCAGCCACAACTGCTGCAGCAATGTATCCCTCAGCCACACCAACATCAGCCACAACTGCTGCAGCTATGTATCCCTCAGCCACACCAACATCAGCCACAACTGCTGCAGCTATGTATCCCTCAGCCACACCAACATCAGCATCAACTGCTGCAGCAATGTATCCCTCAGCCACACCAACATCAGCCACAACTGCTGCAGCTATGTATCCCTCAGCCTCACCAACATCAGCCACAACTGCTGCAGCTATGTATCCCTCAGCCACACCAACATCAGCCACAACTGCTGCAGCAATGTATCCCTCAGCCTCACCAACATCAGCCACAACTGCTGCAGCAATGTATCCCTCAGCCACACCAACATCAGCCACAACTGCTGCAGCAATGTATCCCTCAGCCTCACCAACATCAGCCACAACTGCTGCAGCTATGTCTCCCTCAGCAACAACAACATCAGTCACAACTGCTGCACATATGTATCCCTCAGCCACACCAACATCAGCCACAACTGCTGCAGCAATGTCTCCCTCAGCCTCACCAACATCAGCCACAACTGCTGCAGCTATGTCTCCCTCAGCAACAACAACATCAGTCACAACTGCTGCAGATATGTATCCCTCAGCAACAACAACATCAGCCACAACTGCTGCACATATGTATCCCTCAGCCACACCAACTTCAGCCACAACTGCTGCAGATATGTATCCCTCAGCTACACCAACATCAGCCACTACTGCTGCAGCTATGTCTCCCTCAGCCTCACCAACATCAGCAACAACTGCTGCAGCTATGTATCCCTCAGCCACAACAACATCAGCCACAACTGCTGCAGCAATGTATCCCTCAGCCACACCAACATCAGCCACAACTGCTGCAGCTATGTATCCCTCAGCCACAACTGCTGCAGCTATGTATCCCGAAGCTACACCAACATCAGCCACAACTGCTGCAGCAATGTATCTCTCAGCCACAACTGCTGCAGATATGTATCCCTCAGCTACACCAACATCAGCCACTACTGCTGCAGCAATGTATCCCTCAGCCACAACTGCTGCAGATATGTATCCCTCAGCTACACCAACATCAGCCACTACTGCTGCAGCAATGTATCCCTCAGCCACAACTGCTGCAGCTATGTATCCCTCAGCCTCACCAACACCAGCCACTACTGCTGCAGCTATGTATCCCTCAGCCACACCAACATCAGACACAACTGCTGCAGCAATGTATCCCTCAGCTACACCAACATCAGCCACAACTGCTGCAGCAATGTATCCCGCAGCAACACCAACATCAGCCACAACTGCTGCAGCTGTGTATCCCTCAGCCACAACACCATCAGCCACAACTGCTGCAGCTATGTATCCCTCAGCCACACCAACATCAGCCACAACTGCTGCAGATATGTATCCCTCAGCCACACCAACATCAGCCACAACTGCTGCAGCAATGTATCCCTCAGCCACACCAACATCAGCCACAACTGCTGCAGCTATGTATCCCTCAGCCACGCCAACATCAGCCACAACTGCTGCAGATATGTCTCCCTCAGCCACACCAACATCAGCCACAACTGCTGCAGCTATGTATCCCTCAGCCTCACCAACATCAGCCACAACTGCTGCAGCTATGTATCCCTCAGCCACAACTGCTGCAGCAATGTATCACTCAGCCTCACCAACATCAGCCACTACTGCTGCAGCTATGTATCCCTCAGCTACACCAACATCAGACACAACTGCTGCAGATATGTATCCCTCAGCCTCACCAACATCAGCCACTACTGCTGCAGCTATGTATCCCTCAGCAACACCAACATCAGTCACAACTGCTGCAGATATGTATCCCTTAGCCTCACCAACATCAGCCACAACTGCTGCAGATATGCATCCCTCAGCCACAACTGCTGCAGCAATGTATCACTCAGCCTCACCAACATCAGCCACTACTGCTGCAGCTATGTATCCCTCAGCAACACCAACATCAGTCACAACTGCTGCAGCTATGTATCCCTCAGCCACACCAACATCAGCCACAACTGCTGCAGCTATGTATCCCTCAGCCACAACAACATCAGCCACAACTGCTGCAGCTATGTATCCCTCAGCCACACCAACATCAGCCACAACTGCTGCAGATATGTATCCCTCAGTTACACCAGCATCAGCTACAACTGCTGCAGCTATGTATCCCTCAGCCTCACCAACATCAGCCACAACTGCTGCAGCTATGTATCCCTCAGCCACAACTGCTGCAGATATGTATCCCTCAGCTACACCAACATCAGCCACTACTGCTGCAGCAATGTATCCCTCAGCCACAACTGCTGCAGATATATATCCCTCAGCTACACCAACATCAGCCACTACTGCTGCAGCAATGTATCCCTCAGCCACAACTGCTGCAGATATGTATCCCTCAGCTACACCAACATCAGCCACTACTGCTGCAGCAATGTATCCCTCAGCCACAACTGCTGCAGCTATGTATCCCTCAGCCTCACCAACATCAGCCACTACTGCTGCAGCTATGTATCCCTCAGCCACACCAACATCAGACACAACTGCTGCAGCAATGTATCCCTCAGCTACACCAACATCAGCCACAACTGCTGCAGCAATGTATCCCTCAGCAACA
The DNA here is from genome assembly GCA_034096865.1 of Theodoxus fluviatilis. Lineage (NCBI taxonomy): Eukaryota > Metazoa > Mollusca > Gastropoda > Cycloneritida > Neritidae > Theodoxus > Theodoxus fluviatilis. The sequence continues at coordinate 147,555 of JAWQFJ010002717.1, read as the reverse complement.
CCAACATCAGCCACAACTGCTGCAGCAATGTATCCCTCAGCTACACCAACATCAGCCACAACTGCTGCAGCTATGTATCCCTCAGCCACAACAACATCAGCCACAACTGCTGCAGCTATGTATCCCTCAGCCACACCAACATCAGCCACAACTGCTGCAGATATGTATCCCTCAGCCACACCAACATCAGCCACAACTGCTGCAGCAATGTATCCCTCAGCCTCACCAACATCAGCCACAACTGCTGCACCTATGTATCCCTCAGCCACGCCAACATCAGCCACAACTGCTGCAGATATGTCTCCCTCAGCCACACCAACATCAGCCACTACTGCTGCAGCTATGCATCCCTCAGCCACACCAACATCAGACACAACTGCTGCAGATATGTATCCCTCAGCCTCACCAACATCAGCCACTACTGCTGCAGCTATGTATCCCTCAGCAACACCAACATCAGTCACAACTGCTGCAGATATGTATCCCTCAGCCTCACCAACATCAGCCACAACTGCTGCAGCTATGTATCCCTCAGCCACAACTGCTGCAGCAATGTATCACTCAGCCTCACCAACATCAGCCACTACTGCTGCAGCTATGTATCCCTCAGCCACACCAACATCAGCCACAACTGCTGCAGCTATGTATCCCTCAGCCACACCAACATCAGCCACAACTGCTGCAGCTATGTATCCCTCAGCCACAACAACATCAGCCACAACTGCTGCAGCTATGTATCCCTCAGCCACACCAACATCAGCCACAACTGCTGCAGCTATGTATCCCTCAGCCACACCAACATCAGCCACAACTGCTGCAGCTATGTATCCCTCAGCCACAACAACATCAGCCACAACTGCTGCAGCTATGTATCCCTCAGCCACACCAACATCAGCCACAACTGCTGCAGCTATGTATCCCGCAGCCCCAGCAACATCAACCACAACAGCTATGTATCCCTCAGCCACACCAACATCAGCCACAACTGCTGCAGCTATGTATCCCGCAGCCACACCAACATCAGCCACAACTGCTGCAGCTATGTATCCCTCAGCCACACCAACATCAGCCACAACTGCTGCAGCAATGTATCCCTCAGCCACACCAACATCAGCCACAACTGCTGCAGATATGTATCCCTCAGCCACACCAACATCAGCCACAACTGCTGCAGCTATGTATCCCGCAGCCACACCAACATCAGCCACAACTGCTGCAGCAATGTATCCCTCAGCCACACCAACATCAGCCACAACTGCTGCAGCTATGTATCCCGCAGCTACACCAACATCAGACACAACTGCTGCAGATATGTATCCCTCAGCCACACCAACATCAGACACAACTGCTGCAGCTATGTATCCCGCAGCCACAACAACATCAGACACAACTGCTGCAGATATGTATCCCTCAGCTACACCAACATCAGCCACAACTGCTGCAGCTATGTATCCCTCAGCCACAACAACATCAGCCACAACTGCTGCAGCTATGTATCCCTCAGCCACACCAACATCAGACACAACTGCTGCAGCAATGTATCCTGCAGCCACACCAACATCAGACACAACTGCTGCAGCTATGTATCCCTCAGCCACACCAACATCAGACACAACTGCTGCAGCTATGTATCCCTCAGCCACACCAACATCAGCCACAACTGCTGCAGCTATGTATCCCTCAGCCACAACAATATCAGCCACAACTGCTGCAGATATGTATCCCTCAGCCACAACAATATCAGCCACAACTGCTGCAGATATGTATCCCTCAGCCACACCAACATCAGCCACAACTGCTGCAGCTATGTATCCCTCAGCCACACCAACATCAGCCACAACTGCTGCAGATGTGTATCCCTCAGCCACACCAACATCAGCCACAACTGCTGCAGCTGCCCCTCTTCCAGCTACAACTACTGCAGCTGCCCCTCTTCCAGCTACAACTGCTGCAGCTACAACTCTTCCAGCTACAACTGCTGCAGCTGCCCCTCTTCCAGCTACAACTACTGCAGCTACACCTCTTCCAGCTACAACTGCTGCAGCTACAACTCTTCCAGCTACAACTTCTGTAGCAACAACAATTGCATCTATATATCCAACACCTACAACTACTGCAGCTACAGGTTCTATAGCTACAGTAACAGCAGCTATAACTACTGGAGCTACAACTTCTGTAGCTACAACGACTACTACCACCCAGACCACCACCACCACCACCACCACCACCACCCAGCCATCCACGGCCCAGACAGTCTCGAATTCAGGTACTGTACTGGACTTTGAAGGAGCTGCCTCATTCTATCTAGTTTAGATGTACTTGCTCCTAATGTGTTCACATAATCCATTTGATGATTTATTTCCATTGCATGTTTGAGAGAGAGAGAGAGAGAGAGAGAGAGAGAGAGAGAGACACACACACACACACACACAGAGACACACACACAGAGAGAGACACACACACACACAGACAGAGACACACACACACACAGAGACACACACACACAGAGACACACACACACACAGAGACACACACAGAGAGAGACACACATAGAGAGAGAGAGAGAGACACACACACACAGACACAGAGAGAGAGAGAGAGCGAGAGCGAGAGCGAGAGAGAGCGAGAGAGAGAGCGAGAGAGAGAGCGAGAGCGCGAGAGCGAGAGCGCGAGAGCGCGAGCGCGAGAGCGCTAGAGAGAGCTAGAGAGCGCTAGAGAGAGAACGCTAGAGAGAGAGCTAGAGAGAGAGCTAGAGAGAGAGCTAGAGAGAGAGCTAGAGCGAGAGCTAGAGCGAGAGCTAGAGCGAGAGCTAGAGCGAGAGATAGAGCGAGAGATAGAGCGAGAGAGAGAGCGAGAGAGAGAGCGAGAGAGAGAGCGAGAGAGAGCGAGCGAGAGATAGAGCTAGAGAGAGAGCTAGAGAGAGAGCGAGAGAGAGAGCTAGAGCGAGAGCTAGAGCGAGAGCTAGAGCGAGAGCTAGAGAGAGAGATAGAGAGAGAGATAGAGAGAGAGAGAGAGAGAGAGAGAGAGATAGAGAGAGAGAGAGAGAGCTAGAGAGAGAGCTAGGGAGAGAGCTAGAGAGAGAGAGAGAGCTAGAGAGAGAGAAGAGAGAGAGAGAGGCAGATAGAGAGAGAGGAGAGCTAGAGAGAGAGAGCTAGAGAGAGAGATAGAGAGAGAGAGATAGAGAGAGAGCTAGAGAGAGAGAGAGAGAGAGAGGAGAGAGAGAGAGCTAGAGCGAGATAGAGAGAGAGCTAGAGAGAGAGAGAGAGAAAGATAGAGAGAGAGGAAGATAGAGAGAGAGGAAGATAGAGAGAGAGGAAGATAGAGAGAGAGGAAGATAGAGAGAGAGGAGATAGAGAGAGAGAGGAGAGCTAGAGGGAGAGGAGAGCTAGAGGGAGAGGAGAGCTAGAGAGAGAGGAGAGCTAGAGGGAGAGGAGAGCTAGAGGGAGAGGAGAGCTAGAGGGAGAGGAGAGCTAGAGGGAGAGGAGAGCTAGAGGGAGAGGAGAGCTAGAGGGAGAGGAGAGCTAGAGGGCGAGCTAGAGGAGAGCTAGAGGGCGAGGTAGAGGGAGAGCTAGAGGGAGAGCTAGAGGGAGAGCTAGAGGGAGAGCTAGAGGGAGAGCTAGAGAGAGAGGTAGAGGGAGAGGTAGAGGGAGAGGTAGAGGGAGAGCTAGAGGGAGAGGTAGAGGGAGAGGAGAGCTAGAGGGAGAGCTAGAGGGAGAGCTAGAGGGAGAGCTAGAGGGAGAGCTAGAGGGAGAGCTAGAGGGAGAGCTAGAGGGAGAGGTAGAGGGAGAGGTAGAGGGAGAGCTAGAGAGAGAGCTAGAGGGAGAGGTAGAGGGAGAGGTAGAGGGAGAGGTAGAGGGAGAGCTAGAGGGAGAGGTAGAGGGAGAGCTAGAGGGAGAGCTAGAGGGAGATCTAGAGGGAGAGCTAGAGGGAGAGCTAGAGAGAGAGGTAGAGGGAGAGGTAGATGGAGAGGTAGAGGGAGATAGAGAGAGAGATAGAGAGAGAGCTAGAGAGAGAGAGATAGAGAGCTAGACAGAGACAAATAGAGAGAGAGATAGAGAGAGTGCTAGAGAGAGCTAGAGAGAGAGTTAGAGAGAGAGCTAGAGAGAGAGAGCTAGAGAGAGAGATAGAGAGAGCTAGAGAGAGAGATAGAGAGAGAGCTAGAGAGAGTGCGGGAGGGAGAGATAGAGAGAGATAGAGAGAGAGAGCGATAGAGCGAGATAGAGATAGACCGAGATAGACCGAGATAGAGCGAGATAGAGCGAGATAGAGCGAGAGAGATAGAGCGAGAGAGTTAGAGAGATAGAGCGAGAGAGTTAGAGAGATAGAGCGAGATAGAGAGAGATAGAGCGAGCTAGAGAGAGATAGAGCGAGATAGAGAGAGATAGAGCGAGATAGAGAGAGATAGAGAGAGAGAGAGATAGAGAGAGATAGAGCGAGAGAGATAGAGCGAGAGAGATAGAGAGAGAGAGAGAGAGAGAGAGATAGAGAGAGATAGAGAGAGAGAGAGACAGAGACAGAGAGAGGTGAATTACATTAGTGACGTGTAAATGTCATAACACCGTCACTGTTTACTGTGTATTTATCATGTGTCACGCGTCCCTTTCTACTCGGACTCTTTCTGAGAGTACAATAGATCCAATCAACCGATACACGACAATACAAGAACAGAAATATAACAAGTACAATTTATTTTACAAACAAATAAAACTACCCAACACCCAGCATGCATCTGCGCAATCACTGCGGACGGCTGATCAACAAATACTCACAGGCCGCCAATATCAAGCCAAAACCATCACCCAATCCGAACAACAAAACACCGAGCTCAAACAATAATCCCACACGCTCACGACTCCACTATGAACTCACTGCTCAAATCGTACAGAGAAATAATTCCAGAGCATCAATAACAAAAACAACAACACATAATCAAACTATAAAGCATACCATTGGGGAAAATCACAACCTTCCAAGTCCAGAACAATCTATTTCATTATCAGACCAAAATGGCCGTCCCAAACAAGAACCCCCTTCAACATGAGGCGATGTTGTACAACCTCACCCCGTACCCCCAAAGCACACAACACTGAACCCACACCAGCTCACAATTCTCCACCAACCATATTTAATCAATCACAACCTCTAACCTACAAATCAATAGCGTGACCCGCCCACACCGACAAATAATCACTTGTCGTAAAGACAAACCGCCAAGAGCATCAGACCTCAACAAAATCAACAAATTCACAAATTCACAGCATGGAACTGGGGGAAAATCACATCATCACGGAACACAGCAATACAACTACATGATGGATATACCCTTCCCTTGTCAAACGCTTTTACAACTGCAGGAACAAACCAGAAATCAAATTCCCCTGCAAGTGTTAAGCCCTAACTTAATAGCCCGAACAGTTTCACCCGACGAAATCGTTCGCCCGAACTGTGTTCGCCCTCAACTGCCCATGAGCGTGCGCGCTGAACGCCCCGACAGCCATGCTCGCTTTGGTTCGGCGAGAACGTGTCGGGCATAAATTTGCTTGCAGCGCATGTTTTGGGAGCTGGCTTCTCATTGGCTGAGAAACCGACTCTTTTGACGAGGAGGAGCTTTTGTTGGCGTTCTCGCGACTATTTGCAGAATGAAAAATTAATGGCGGACATGTCTACGCTTCAAACAGAAGACGCTGTATTTGGGGATACTAGAAACCCATCCAAAGCAAATGAAAGTCATGAACACATTACTTTATCAAAGCTGTATGTGCATTGCATCAATAGGTCGTGAAAGCTTCTACATTTTAATATTCAAAATGCAGGTCGACGCGTCGCGTCGACATGCCGAAGCATCTGTTGGCAAGGCTCCACTGCATCTCATGAATCGAGGATGCACCCTCACTCCCCTGCAGCAAGTTTTCATCACTTTGCGCTGCTCGGCCACGTCAACGTTCCAAGTCGTCTGTGGAGAACTGGTCAGCGTGGACCAGTCGACAGTGAGCCGCTCAGGCAACAGAGTGACTGATGATATATTCAGACAAGTCCGGCGCTATGGATACCTACAATGATCGGCAAATACACCGGCGCTGCAGGCTGCCCAGACAGACCATCTTCGACGTGGTGGTTGAAATGCAAAATGAGATCGAGTACGTGCTATCATCTTCAGCCTGAATCAGAATCTGTCTTGATGAGGATACGTACATCGTCACACATTTTCTCAGTTACCAAAAATATAGCAATTTAATCTGAGCAGTGTTTTCATAACACAGATGCAATTTTCATGTATCGTTTTCATAGCATCAGACTACACTAGCATTGTACACAATGTCAACAGCAGGAAGGGTCCAGGACAACAATGTATTTATGATCTTTCCTGGTGCCGCTGAGGTCCGCGCATCAGCTATAAATAGAAGTGCGCGAAGCTTGGATGCTGGACGTGTCAATGCATTTCGATTTGTAAAATGTAAGCGCTTTCACGACCTATTGATGCAATCAACATACAGCTTAGATAAATTAATGCTGTTCATGGCTTACATTTACTTTGGATGGGTTCTAGTACCCATAAATACAGCGTTTTCTGTGCGAACTGTAGACACATCTGCCATTCAATTGTGCAAATAGTCGCGAGAACGAAACTGTTCGCCCGACATATGCATGCTCTATTGAGAACGAACTCAGTTTTGGCGAGAACCCCGAATGCCGGTTCACCGTGCAAGCGTCTCGGCGAGATCTATTGAGAACGAACTCAGTTTCGGCGAGAACCCCGAACGCCGGTTCTCCCGATTGACATTAGGGCTATTAAGTTAGGGCTTTAGACAAAATGTGCACCAATTGGATAATGCAAGAACAAACGGAACTCATCCTCCTGTCTCTCTGTTACTCACAATATAACTCTACTAATTCAATTAATCAACTTCCCCTGTCAAATGCTTTTACCACTGCAGGAACAAACCGGAACTCAACTTCCCCTGTAAGCGTTAGACCAACTGCGCACAAATTGAACAATACACAAACTTACAAACAAACCATACATAAACCAAATGGAATTGAATTTCAAACTACCACAGTTCACAATATCAAATACCAAACTACACATTGGAACAAATTGGAAAGGAATTTCACCACTGTCCTCCGATAACCGTTATGCCACACGGACACCTACCCGACAAAACAGGCACAAAATAGAACTTACTTCTCAATTACACAAAGAAGGAGTTATCCAACCACAACGACTCAACGTCAATTTGTACTCACTTGCAAAACCTCCTTCGATGGACATCACTCGCACTTCCAAGAACTCGGCCCGATATTCCACACTGTGGGCCACACAGTGCTACCCGCCTCTCAAACGCAGAGAGGGCAGGTCTCCGACCTTTCTAACAGTTATCTTTCTCCCTCTCTCTCTCTCTCGACACAACAGCAGGTAACAACCTCACGTTGGTCGCGACTGTTGTCCAAACAAGTCCCCACTGTGGGACACACAGTGTCAACCGCCCCTCAAACGCAGAGAGAGCAATTTCTCACGACACCAAGCAGCATAGTTGCTCACGCTCCCAGGCTTTCCTCCTCTGTCTGTCTCGATTTCCTCCCTCCTACACTCTTATCAAACTCCCGTCAGCCCCACGCAAGCATCTTGCACAGTCTCTCTCGTCTCAGTTCATGGGAAAGGCACAACTCCGTGCTCGTTGTGAACACTATTCACCCTTGACCGTTACATCGCACGATGTTCTCTTTCCTTACGCGGCCAAACTCGTTTACCCTTTTCAGCCTATCTTATCGCCAGGAGGTTAAAGGCCCATATTCGCCTGCTTCTCAAAGTCGCCATGTGACATCATGCACCACCTAGAAACAAATAACATTCAAAGCAGAAGCTGAAAATGAGTCACTTATGGAGGCAATTGAAACGAAACATAATTTGATATCATTTATCTTCTTTGTGTCTTTTTTCCTTCCATTTTAAAACTAAACTTGTGTACAACGAAAACAAATGTGTGTGTGTGTGTGTGTGTGTGTGTGTGTGTGTGTGTGTGTGTGTGTGTGTGTGTGTGTGTGTGTGCGTGTGTGCGTGTGTGTGTTGCTTTTGACGTGAAGAGAATGACGTCACATCTTTCAGGGCTGTATCCCTATGGAAGCAGTCAGAATGACCAGCGTGTTCCACAGTACGATGACGTCACCAGTCCAGCAATCTACGTCAGAACAGGGTTTCCTGTGGGAACCAGCAAGGCCAAATACATCTACGTAAGTGTAATCTTTTATGTTCTCATATGAACCCCTGTTTAGAAGATCTTCAAGTTTTCTCTAAAGGCTGAATCGAAAGTTAAGATATCGTGGTGTGCAGAATTCATCCGTCTATCGCACACTTCGTCACTGCGTTCAATCCCAGCATGCGTCTGGCAACCGTCCAAAGGTCAGACATTTCGAAGTGCAGAAGCGTCCAGTCGGCCTATATGGGGTGCAGATAGGCCTGTGGTTGTGTCCGTTGCGTGTAGGTGGTCTGCTACTTAAGGTCCGTCCCAGCTTGCGCCAGCAAAGTAGAAGCAGGACTTCGGCGTGAGTTTTCTTACAGGTCGTTTATTCTCGGACTGGTCAGCGCTTCCAGCAGTCACTCGTGTACCCACAGCGGTCACTCGTGCCGCTCAGGCTGCGCCTCACTACGGCTCCGACAGCTTCCCAAGCGCTCTCAGCTTCCAGTAACCTCGCCCAGTGATAACACACCAAGAGATTCGAAACGCCATGTTGAGTGCTTTTCGGTTAAATCCTCGTTCTGGGCTTCTTTTCTTGATGCCCCTTTGTAATTGTCTTCGTCGCTGTCCAACGTCACTTTTTTAGTATTACGTCATCGTCACTAGAAACTGTCTCGATCCAGTCTGATTTGCGCAAGGACAGGGAAAGTTCCCGAACCTTCCGCGGGCATTTCATATTACCTTTACAACATGTCCGTATCTGGGTTGAGAGCGAAGACTAATCGCTTGCGAAGAGACTTGATGAGGACATACAAAATTTCTGGAGATTTGGCAAAGTCTTGATGCAATATTGGTAAAGCTATAACTGTGGAATTGATTTTAGTACTTGATCCATTATTGCTACAGGTATTAAAGTGGAATGAAATGTTATACTCTAATCCATTATTGCTGCAGATGTTAGTTAAGGTGGAAGGGAATTTCATTCTTTGATCCAGTATTGCTCAGATATTAAAGTGGAATGACTTGTAGTCTTTGATCCAACATTTCCACAAGTATTAGTTAGAGTGGAATTATATTTTAGTCTTTGATCCAACATTATCACAAGTACTAACATTAAAGTGCTATCAAATTATACTAGACAAATAAAGAAACGTGGACAGCAACCGACATGTATTCTTTCGGGGTGCCGTGACTCCATGTTTTCATCACTGTGACGCTAGGGGGAAAACGTGTCAGGCGTCTGCGTCTGTTGTGCTTCACGTGTGCGGTGTCCCCACAGCACCGAGGTCAGCTGATGGATTTTCTCGTTCCGTGCAATCAGGAGGGATGCGAGGCTCAGCAGTAACCAGAGTGTTTTCCCATTCTAGGCACAGCTGTCTGGCCATCAGGGTTAGAGATCCTCGAAACACGTTTCCTTGTAAAGAGGTCCTCCTCCTCCTCCTCCTCCTCCTCCTCTTCATCTTCCTCCTCCTCTTC
>JAWQFJ010002717.1:105405-132905 GCA_034096865.1 Theodoxus fluviatilis | reverse complement strand
GTGACTACTAGCAGTACATGTATAGTAGTGTCACTACTAGCAGTACATATATAGCAGAGTCACTACTAGCAGTACAGGTATAGTACAGTGACTACTAGCAGTACAGATACAGTAGCGTTACTACTAGCAGTACAGGTATAGTAGAGTCACTACTAGCAGTACAGGTATAGTAGAGTTACTACTAGCAGTACAGGTATAGTAGAGTTACTACTAGCAGTACAGGTATAGTAGAGTTACTACTAGCAGTACAGGTATAGTAGAGTTACTACTAGCAGTACAGGTATAGTAGAGTTACTACTAGCAGTACAGGTATAGTAGAGTTACTACTAGCAGTACAGGTATAGTAGAGTTACTACTAGCAGTACAGGTAAAGTAGAGTTACTACTAGACGTACAGGTATAGTAGAGTCACTACTAGCTGTACATGCATAGTACAGTGACTACTAGCAGTACAGGTATAGTACAGTGACTACTAGCAGTACATGTAAAGTAGTGTCACTACTAGCAGTACAGGTATAGTAGAGTTACTACTAGCAGTACAGGTATAGTAGAGTTACTACTAGCAGTACAGGTATAGTAGTGTCACTACTAGCAGTACAGGTATAGTAGAGTTACTACTAGCAGTACAGGTATAGTAGAGTTACTACTAGCAGTACAGGTATAGTAGAGTTACTACTAGCAGTACAGGTATAGTAGTGTCACTACTAGCAGTACAGGTATAGTAGAGTTACTACTAGCAGTACAGGTATAGTAGTGTCACTACTAGCAGTACAGGTATATTAGAGTTACTACTAGCAGTACAGGTAAAGTAGCGTTACTACTAGCAGTACAGGTACAGTAGAGTTACTACTAGCAGTACAGGTATAGTAGAGTTACTACTAGCAGTACAGGTATAGTAGAGTTACTACTAGCAGTACAGATACAGTAGCGTTACTACTAGCAGTACAGGTTAGTAGAGTTACTACTAGCAGTACAGGTATAGTAGAGTTACTACTAGCAGTACATGTATAGTAGAGTTACTACTAGCAGTACAGGTAACAGTAGAGTTACTACTAGCAGTACAGGTATAGTAGAGTTACTACTAGCAGTACAGATACAGTAGCGTTACTACTAGCAGTACAGGTAAAGTAGAGTTACTACTAGCAGTACAGGTATAGTAGAGTTACTACTAGCAGTACAGGTATAGTAGAGTCACTACTAGCAGTACAGGTATAGTAGAGTTACTACTAGCAGTACAGGTATAGTAGAGTTACTACTAGCAGTACAGGTATAGTAGAGTTACTACTAGCAGTACAGATACAGTAGCGTTACTACTAGCAATACAGGTAAAGTAGAGTTACTACTAGCAGTACATGTATAGTAGAGTTACTACTAGCAGTACATGTATAGTAGAGTTACTACTAGCTGTACATGCATAGTAGAGTTACTACTAGCGGTATATGTATGGTAGTGTCACTACTTGCAGTACAGGTATAGTAGAGTCACTACTAGCAGTACAGGTATAGTAGAGTTACTACTAGCAGTACAGGTACAGTAGAGTTACTACTAGCAGTACAGGTATAGTAGAGTTACTACTAGCAGTACAGATACAGTAGCGTTACTACTAGCAATACAGGTAAAGTAGAGTTACTACTAGCAGTACAGGTATAGTAGAGTTACTACTAGCAGTACATGTATAGTAGAGTTACTACTAGCAGTACAGGTATAGTAGAGTTACTACTAGCAGTACAGGTATAGTAGAGTTACTACTAGCAGTACATGTATAGTAGAGTTACTACTAGCAGTACAGGTATAGTAGAGTTACTACTAGCAGTACATGTATAGTAGAGTTACTACTAGCAGTACATGTATAGTAGAGTTACTACTAGCAGTACATGTATAGTAGAGTTACTACTAGCAGTACATGTATAGTAGAGTTACTACTAGCAGTACAGGTATAGTAGAGTTACTACTAGCAGTACAGGTATAGTAGAGTTACTACTAGCAGTACAGATATAGTAGAGTTACTACTAGCAGTACAGATATAGTAGAGTTACTACTAGCAGTACAGGTATAGTAGAGTTACTACTAGCAGTACAGGTATAGTAGAGTTACTACTAGCAGTACAGGTATAGTAGAGTTACTACTAGCTGTACATGCATAGTAGAGTTACTACTAGCAGTATATGTATGGTAGTGTCACTACTTGCAGTACAGGTATAGTAGAGTTACTACTAGCAGTACAGGTATAGTAGAGTTACTACTAGCAGTACAGGTATAGTAGAGTTACTACTAGCAGTACAGGTATAGTAGAGTTACTACTAGCAGTACAGGTATAGTAGAGTTACTACTAGCAGTACAGGTATAGTAGAGTTACTACTAGCTGTACATGCATAGTAGAGTTACTACTAGCAGTATATGTATGGTAGTGTCACTACTTGCAGTACAGGTATAGTATAGTTACTACTTGCAGTACAGGTATAGTAGAGTTACTACTAGCAGTATATGTATAGTAGAGTTACTACTGCTATTACTCCATGGTGTAGTTACTACTGCTATTACTCTATGGTGTAGTTACTACTGGCGCTGAATGAGTCATTGTCGGCAAGATTTCCGGACACTGTACCCCAGTTTTGAAATCTCGGCCTTACAGTCAACTGACTCGCACGCCCGGGGAGAAATGCTAAGATCCGGCCGCGTTAATGCATCTGCGTTTTGTGACAAACGTCTTGCTCGGCGATACTGTACTCCATGCACCTTAACGGACCGCGTGATTCGGGTGTAATCTTAAGCCAAACGACGTTCATAAATGTCCGTTCTCGCGATAAATGCCGAGATTTGAAAATGTGGTACAGTGTCCGGAAATTTTGCCGACAACGACCATTTCAGCACTACTGGCTATTACTTGTAAACTGTAGTTACTACTGCTGCAACTTATGGACTATAGTTACTACTGCTGAGATTCGTATTATGCAGGCATTACTGCTACTAGTTAAATACTGCAGTTAATACTGCTATTACTTGTATACTGCAGTTACTACTGCTATTACTATATACTGCAGTTGCTACTGATATCAGTATATACTGCAGTTAATACTGCTATTACTTGTATACTGCAGTTACTACTGCTATTACTATACACTGCAGTTGCTACTGATATCAGTATATACTGCAGTTAATACTGCTATTACTTGTATTATGCAGTTAATACTGCTATTACTACAGACTGCAGTTACTACTGATATCATTATATACTGCAGTTACTACTGCTATTACTATTTGGATGTACTGTAGTTAGTACTGCTAATACTACAGACTGCAGTTACTACTGCTGTTACTACAGACTGCAGTTACTACTGCTGTTACTACAGACTGTAGTAACTACTGCTAATACTACAGACTGCAGTTACTACTGCTATCATTATATACTGCAGTTAATACTGCTATTACTATTTGGATGTACTGTAGTTACTACTGCTGTTACTACAGACTGCAGTTACTACTGCCACTGCTAGAACCACACCTGTGTCTCCCCTGTGTTGCAGCGGGTCACCGTGCAGTGCGTGCTGGTGTCCGACGGCGAGGAGAGCTTCGCCTTGTTCCTCTACAAGGAAAACAGCTTCACTTGGCGCTACATGTACGGACGTGAGATCATCATTGGCAGCGTGGGCCTGGACGACGAGTTCAAGTCCATCATCCACTCCCAGAGTTCCACGGCCTACTTCATGGACCACTACATAGGAAACACGGGTAGGTGACCTGTCTGTTAGAATCCTTCTCCACGGTAGCCTCTAGGAGGTCGAGGGAGACGCATTTGTGCAATTTCATCTTCTGTGGTGAACACGCATGTGGTTTTGGAGACCGAAGTCTGAAGTGTACAGGCGGCTGCAGACGGGGCATGGAACGCCAGAGGTCAGAGCAGGGGTGGGGGCAGAGGCAGCCCGTGTCCCCGCTCTCTTACCGCGGCAAGGCGTTGACGGCGGTCTGCCTCAAGCTTGGCGGTGGCTGTTTTCGCCAGAGTGCGCCAGGCAGTCCCATTGGAGGCAACAGCCTCAAGCTCGCGAGGACGAAGATCTGTCCACCTGAGGTTTGTCTTGGGGTTGTCTTTGTATCGCTTCCTCGATCATGCCAGACTGCGTCAACCCGGGAGTTCTTCCTAGAACAGCTGTCTGGGAATCCTGGACTCGTCCATTCAAATGACATGTCCTGTCCACCGAAGCTGTGTCGTATTCAAGTATGCAGTGTAGTATTTGGAGGAAACACCCACTGCCCTGAAGGGCCTGATGTCCTCTGCAATCTTCACCACAAGACACCTCCTGGTGGCGTGGCAGTGCTGCTTGGGGCCGGCTGTGCGAGTGCCACTGTAGTGGGCCCCAAAGCACTAGCACAACAGCAATGACGAGGGAGGTATGGGTACAGCGTAGGTGTGTGTCAGTCTCCAATACTAGAGGTGAATGTTCTGGTGTGAATCAGGGACTTACCAGCCAGCATGACATGTACGCTTTAGCTGTCACTGGGACTCGCGCACAGTCTTGCTACTGGCATCGGAAAATCACAGGCACAGTCTTCAGAGAGTAACATTGACAATACTAATACTTCTTCTTTAATATGGATATCCAATTACGATAATCATTATGTGCTTGTTTTTTTAAAGCAAAATCAGATAACATCACATTGAAGAGATTGCAGGGGCATTGCAATTCTACCCACGAACTCTTACACTATCATATACGTCTGCTCAGACAGTTGCAGACTGTCACGCATGCACGCACGCACGCACACACACACCCTCGCGCGCGCACACACTCACATACACACGCACACACACATACACACGCAGAGACACACACACGCATACACACACATACACACACACACACACACACAACCACACATACACACACACACAACCACACACACACACACACACACACACACACACACACACACACACACACACACACACACACACACACACACACACACACACACCTACTATATTCACTCCATCACCACAACCTCCTTGTCTCTGACTGAGCAGGCGAGAGAGGTGCCTGGATCTTCCCAGTGGGCAAGTCTGCGAGTCCTGCCCAGCGCTGCCTGAACTGGTACCACCGCAGCAGGTACGACTGGTACGTCACGTGGATCTCAAGATGGCTGCCCGACTGCCCCTGCTCCCCCGACAGGCTGCGCTGGGACGGGCGCTGGGGCCGCCTGTACCACGTGGGCCAGCACCTGTGTGCCGACCTCCGCTCCGCCTGGTGGACGTACCCTCTGGGCAAGGTGCGCCTTGTAGGACTGCCGCCCTCGCGCAGCGCGTGTCCGTCTGTGTATTCTTCCCTCCATCCATCTGTCCTTCACTACGTCCACCCCCTTGTCCATGCATGTATTCTTCCCTCCATCCATCTGTCCTTCACTACGTCCACCCCCTTGTCCATGCATGCATCCTTCTATCCATCCGTCTATCCATCCGTCTATCCAATCGTCCATCCTTCTATCCGTCTATTGTTTCATTCATCCCTTCGTTTGTTTATATTTTTCCCTTCTATTTATTGCTTTTTTTCTTGTACCCAACAATCCATCCATCCATCGGTCCGTCCGTTCAACTGTTCGTGCTTCCATTCGTGCACTCACCCATGCATTAGTTATCTCTATCTCTTTCTATCTATATCTTCTTCTATCTTTCAATCTCTTTCTCCTTTTCTCTGTCTCTTCCTATCTCTCGTTCTCTCTTTCTCTCTCGTTCTCTCTTTGTCTCTCCTTCTCTCTCTCTGTTTCATCTCTCTCTCTCTCTCTCTCTCTCTCTCTCTCTCTCTCTCTCTCTCTCTCTCTCTCTCTCTCTCTCTCTCTCTTTCTCTCTCTCTCTCTCTCTCTCTCTTTGTCTCTCTTTCTCTCTCTCTTTCTCTCTCTCTCTCTCTCTCTCTCTCTCTCTCTCTCTCTCTCTCTCTCTCTCTTTCTCACCCACCCCCCCCCCCCAACCCGGCATGTCAGCATTTGTCGGCTATTTAAGGCTATCACCAGTTAGATCATCATATCTGTTCAGAATAAAACCAAGTCAATATTCGATTATCTTTCCTAGTCTTTTACGTTTGAGCGAATTATATAGAGGCACTCGTTGGGTCTAATATTACCGTCAGTCTACTGGGGTGGGTGGGTGGTCGTGGGTCCTATTTCAACAACTTTTCTCCTTTCCCGACAAAAGAGCTTCAACACATGGCCAGAGAATCTTATTTGTTAACACACACAAGGTGTTGTCTTATCTTCTTTCTTTGTCCACGGATTTGTCGCTATCTATAGCACATCTGACTCGTAGATTTCGTTATGGTCCATCTCTGCGTCTGTTGCCGTCCTTAAAGCATGAACAGATTGCCCCAGCAACACATTTGTGTCTAGAATTGGCGTGTCCACAGAGGTGTTGTCTCTCTGAGTCCACAGAGGTGTTGTCCCTCTGTGTCCACATAGGTGTTGTCTCTCTGTGTCCACAGAGGTGTTGTCTCTCTGTGTCCACAGAGGTGTTGTCTCTCTGTGTCCACATAGGTGTTGTCTCTCTGTGTCCACAGAGGTGTTGTCTCTCTGTGTCCACAGAGGTGTTGTCTCTCTGAGTCCACAGAGGTATTGTCCGTCTGTGTCCACAGATGTGTTGTCTCTCTGTGTCCACAGAGGTGTTGTCTCTCTGTGTCCACATAGGTGTTGTCTCTCTGTGTCCACAGAGGTGTTGTCTCTTTGTGTCCACAGAGGTGTTGTCTCTCTGTCCACAGAGGTATTGTCCGTCTGTGTCCACAGAGGTGTTGTCTCTCTGTGTCCACAGAGGTGTTGTCCCTCTGTGTCCACAGAGGTGTTGTCTCTTTGTGTCCACATAGGTGTTGTCCTCTGTGTCCACAGAGGTGTTGTCTCTCTGTGTCCACATAGGTGTTGTCCCTCTGTGTCCACATAGGTGTTGTCTCTCTGTGTCCACAGATGTGTTGTCTCTCTGTGTCCACAGAGGTGTTGTCTCTCTGTGTCCACATAGGTGTTGTCTCTCTGTGTCCACAGAGGTGTTGTCTCTCTGTGTCCACATAGGTGTTGTCTCTCTGTGTCCACAGAGGTGTTGTCTCTCTGTGTCCACAGAGGTGTTGTCTCTCTGTGTCCACAGAGGTGTTGTCTCTCTGTGTCCACAGAGGTGTTGTCTCTCTGTGTCCACAGAGGTGTTGTCTCTCTGTGTCCACAGAGGTGTTGTCTCTCTGTGTCCACAGAGGTGTTGTCTCTCTGTGTCCACAGAGGTGTTGTCTATCTGTGTCCACATAGATGTTGTCTCTCTGTGTCCACAGAGGTGTTGTCTCTATGTGTCCACATAGGTGTTGTCTCTCTGTGTCCACAGAGGTGTTGTCTCTCTGTGTCCACAGAGGTGTTGTCTCTCTGTGTCCACAGAGGTGTTGTCTCTCTGTGTCCACATATGTGTTGTCTCTCTGTGTCCACAGAGGTGTTGTCTCTCTGTGTCCACAGATGTGTTGTCTCTCTGTGTCCACAGAGGTGTTGTCTCTCTGTGTCCACAGAGGTGTTGCTCTCTGTGTCCACATAGGTGTTGTCTCTCTGTGTCCACAGAGGTGTTGTCTCTCTGTGTCCACAGAGGTGTTGTCTCTCTGTGTCCACAGAGGTGTTGTCTCTCTGTGTCCACATATATGTTGTCTCTCTGTGTCCACAGATGTGTTGTCTCTCTGTGTCCACAGAAGTGTTGTCTCTCTGTGTCCACAGATGTGTTGTCTCTCTGTGTCCACATAGGTGTTGTCTCTCTGTGTCCACAGAGGTGTTGTCTCTCTGTATCCACAGAGGTGTTGTCTCTCTGTATCCACAGAGGTGTTGTCTCTCTGTATCCACAGAGGTGTTGTCTCTCTGTGTCCACAGAGGTGTTGTCTCTCTGTGTCCACAGAGGTGTTGTCTCTCTGTATCCACAGAGGTGTTGTCTCTCTGTTTCCACAGAGGTGTTGTCACTCTGTGTCCACAGAGGTGTTGTCTTTCTGTGTCTACAGAGGTGTTGTCTCTCCCTTAGTCCACATAGGTATTGTCTCTCTGTGTCCACAGAGGTGTTGTCACTCTGTGTCCACAGAGGTGTTGTCTCTCTGTGTCCACAGAGGTGTTGTCTCTCTGTGTCCACATAGGTGTTGTCTCTCTGTGTCCACAGAGGTGTTGTCTCTCTGTGTCCACATAGGTGTTGTCTCTCTGTGTCCACAGAGGTGTTGTCTCTCTGTGTCCACATAGGTGTTGTCTCTCTGTGTCCACAGAGGTGTTGTCTCTTTGTGTCCACAGAGGTGTTGTCTCTCTGTGTCCACATAGGTGTTGTCTCTCTGTGTCCACAGAGGTGTTGTCTCTCTGTGTCCACATAGGTGTTGTCTCTCTGTGTCCACAGATGTGTTGTCTCTTTGTGTCCACAGAGGTGTTGTCTCTCTGTGTCCACAGAGGTGTTGTCTCTTTGTGTCCACAGAGGTGTTGTCTCTCTGTGTCCACATAGGTGTTGTCTCTCTGTGTCCACAGAGGTGTTGTCTCTCTGTGTCCACAGAGGTGTTGTCTCTCTGTGTCCACATAGGTGTTGTCTCTCTGTGTCCACAGAGGTGTTGTCTCTCTGTGTCCACAGAGGTGTTGTCTCTCTGTGTCCACAGAGGTGTTGTCTGTCTGTGTCCACAGAGGTGTTGCTACATTGACGACATATTCGAGACCAGCATGCCCTACGCCGGAAGTCTGCTGCGCCACCACCCCTGGTGGAACTGGAGGGGACACCAGCTGGAGGACGTGCAGCCGAAGCAGGACTGCTGTGACCTTTCACCCCTGTGCCGCCTGTACTACGAAGTCCGCCCTGCCTCGCAGTGCTCGTCCTTCAACTTCTTCACGCAAGGTCAAGGACAGTCTTTGAAAACTTTGTTTTGTAACCTGATTTTCATCCGGAAATTCGGGCAGAGACAAATTTTTGCGGGTGTTATACACCGTAGTGTTTGTCAGGACGTTTGTATTACAGACAGCAAGTAGGGCCTACGTCTATATGATATACCGTTCCATCCTATTTTGTCCTGTCCCTATCTGTCCTTTCTTATTCTAACCTTATTATCCTTATTCCTTATTAATATCCTTATTCTTACTCACCGCCTACCCCAAGTAGCACTATTTGGTGAGCTGTCCACTGGTTGACGTGACAAAATGGGCCCCCCAAAGAAATACAAAGATTCCCTCAAGAAAGCCCTCATCTCCTGCCTCATCGATCCCCGACGGTGGACTTCCGTCGCTGCTGACAGAGATGCCTGGCGCCACACCATGAACGAAGCCACGGCAGTGTTGAAGAGCTCCCGCAGGGAGACACTGAGGGAGAAGCGCCAGAGGAGAAAAACCCGAGAGGGCGTCATGCTAGACCCTGGCCAGACCTTCCCCTGCGGCCGCTGTGGTCGGGCTTGCCGGTCCCGCATCGGCCTCTACAGCCACCAACGTGTCTGCGGTGGACGTGGACAGCAGCGTCGATCCATCTTCGTTCACGATGCAACGTCATATGTTCTATCCTATCATATATCCTATCGTAACCCGTGCTGAGGTCCCTCATTCTGCTTTCTGCAGTCTGCCCTGTTCTGTCCTCTCCTGTCATATCCTGCCCTGTTCTGTCCTCTCCTGTCATATCCTGCCCTGTTCTGTCCTATCATATTATGTTGTCATTGTTTTTTTCATTCTCCTCTCCCCTCCCCTCCCCTCCCCTCCCCTCCCCTCCCCTCCACTCCTCCTTCCTCCTCCCCTCCCCTCCCCTCCCCTCTCCTCCTCTTCCCTCCCCTCCCTCCCCTCCCTCCCCTCCCCTCCCCTCCCCTCCCCTCCTCCTCTCCCTCCCTCCCTCCCTCCCCTCCCTCTCCTCTCCTCTCCTCTCCTCTCCTCTCCTCTCCTCTCCTCTCCTCTCCTCTCCTCTCCTCTCCTCTCCTCTCCTCTCCTCTCCTCTCCTCTCCTCTCCTCTCCTCTCCTCTCCTCTCTCCTCTCTCCTCTCTCCTCTCCTCTCTCCTCTCCTGTCTCCTCTCCTGTCTCCTCTCCTCACTCATTTCTCCTATCTTCTCCCCTCCCTTCCTCTCCTCTCCCTCTCCTCTCCCCTCCCTCTCCTCTCCTCTCCTCTCCTCTCCTCTCCTCTCCTCTCCTCTCCTCTCCTCTCCTCTCCTCTCCTCTCCTCTCCTCTCTCTCCTCTCCTCTCCTCTCCTCTCCTCTCCTCTCCTCTCCTCTCCTCTCCTCTCCTCTCCTCTCCTCTCCTCTCCTCTCCTCTCCTCTCCTCTCCTCTTCTCTTCTCTTCTCTCCTCTTCTCTCCTCTCCTCATTTTGGAGAGCGACTTAATCACCCTGTCAGCACTCTTTCTTACAGCCGCGCTGTTTGGCGACCCGTTCATCCTGACGCTGGACGGCAAGGGCTACACCTTCAACGGCTGGGGCGAGTACACCATGCTGGAGGTGAGGGGAGACAACCAGAGTCTGGCGCTGCAGGGACGCACGGCTCTGGCCCAGACGGAGAACGGCACCCTCTCCAACGCCACCGTCTTCTCTGCCTTCGCTGCCAGGGACTCGCGGAACGCTTCCTTCCAGGTGGAACTCAACTCCAACAGGACAGGTGGGGACAATGACACATTCCCTGCAATCCCTTTTTTAACTTCCTTGCGTATATGTCTTTCAGTCATCTACATTAGAAAGGAGTGAACATGATTCACAAACAGTATGAACGTATTTTGAAAGCTTTCTGCAGCGCAATAATTTACTATCTTTCCATAGCCTTTGAGATAGGAGGCAGGATTGTTTCAGACATCACCATGGTAACATCAACGACCAAACATGCGCAACCAATGACAAAAGAAAAATACCAACAAACAACAACCAAATTGCAAACTGGCAAACATGCAATTACTAGTCGTGCTCCAGAAACATTTGAACAAACAAACGAAGCAACAAACAAGAGATGCACTTGTCAACAAAAAAACATATTTCACGCACGAAAAGACAGAGCTTTGAAGTGGAAGAAACGACAGCAACATTTAGAAGCGCACTCACGTGGGGCTGTCGATGTTCCCCCCTCCTCGTGTCTGGGTGGTGTTGGTGGTGATGACTGCTGCTCCTCGCCCTCGCAGGCATGATCATCTACGGGAACGGCATGGACCACACCACGGGCTTCAGCGCACAGGACTTCGAGTACGCGAGCGAGACGCTGACTCTGTCCCGAGAGAACGACAGCCTGGTGGCCGTGTTTGCCGACACGGGTGAGTTGCTGCCGCGTTGTAAATGCGCTTTTGTTTTGTCCCGGTCTGAACGGAGCAGGTGCAGAGTGCACGCATTCTCACAAGGACACGAGTCTATCCCGATAAATGCACAGGAAATATGTCCACGACATGTTTCGAACGTGAGACTGGTGACTTTTGTAGCCCTGGGCTGGTATGCATGACAACCCGATATCTCATCAGTCTGACAGGCGCGATCCTGTAGAGAGCTATATGGTCGACAAGCCTTCCAGTAGTTTTGCACGCAGGAGAGAGCGACTTACCTCCGAGAAGTTTTAGGTCGTCTAGAAATTCATACGATTCCAGACAAAATGAGAGAAAATCAGACAAACTTTAGGAATGTATTTCGTTGACGAGGCAGATCTTGAGCCCATCAACGGTATGGAACAACGTCGACACGAAAAGTGGCCAAAGAGTTACTTCCCTTGTCTCACTGGCGTCGATCGTCTGCATTCCGCGAAGGTGGGTAGTACGCTCCAGTAACGCGTGTTTAAACAGTAAATGAGGGCAAATTTGGGAAAATGTTTGAGTAGACATTGACGATAAGGTAGCTCTCGAGCTGAACAGAACAAAGTTCGAATGAAAATGTTAAAAAGTGAACGGTCAGATAGTGAAAAGTGAACGGTCAGATAGTGAAAAGTGAACGGTCAGATAGTGAAATCTCGGACAGTGCGAGCGCTCGTATTCAGTTGTCACTGCGCTAGCGCCGTGTCAACGCTTCCTGCATTTGGAAATCCTCCCTTGTCGCGCAGATAGACACAATCCAGCAGACTGCACCGCATTCGGACTCTCCTGCATACCAGCCCGATATGACTCTGTATCATTTACTTAAATACAACATATGCCTTGGCATCGTATTGTATGCTCCTTATGAACCACGGAAGCATGAAAGGAAAAGTTCTGCTTGTTTTAGAAACACCTTGGTCCTTCCTCCAGAGGCATTTTAATCCACGTAAACAGAGTCGCATAGCTGAAAGTGTGTAGCACTCGTTCCTACTGATGTGTGCCATATACCCGCGCTTTCTTTCAAGTGGTCTTTGGCCCCAAGCCAAGCCAGCTCACCCTGAACAATCTTCTGTCCCCAGGGACACTTCGCATTCGACCTTGTCATTTAAAGCATTAGACTAGTGTATTATAAGACGTCATTTAAAGAATGTCCGTCCATTTTGAGAGACTGACAGTTTGCAAGACCAGAACATGAGGTACCAGGCCAGGCTGGACAGTAAATGTCGCTTTAATAACACGCGTTTTGGCCCATATCGTCTACATATTAACTAAACTATCTAACAAGCAACATTTATTCGCAGTTCCTGTTCGAGATAACTCAATCCTGTTCCTCGCAGACATTTGCCGCCCTTCCTCGCTCAGACTTCTGATTGACAAAAGTCTTGCATCTTCTACGAATTTTTCCAGGCCTGTCGATCACCATTAGCACCGACCTCATGGTGCTGTCTTGTAACTTCCACCATTCTCTAGGCATGTCTATCACCATCACCACTGGCATCAACTTCCTGATTCTGTCTTGTATTTTCCACCATTCTTTCCAGACCTGTCTATCACCATTGGCACCAACCTCCTGATGCTGTCTTGTAACTCCCACCATTCTCTCCAGGCTTGCCCATCACCGTCACCATTGGCACGAACCTCCTGACGCTGTCTTGTAACTTTCACCATTCACTCCAGGCCTGTCCATCACCATTGGCACCAATATCTTTACACTGCCTTGTAACTTCCACCATTCTTTCCAGGCCTGTCCATCACCGTCACCATTGGCACCAACCTCCTGACGCTGACGGTGACGGCCCCCTCGTCTCTGAAGAACAGGACACGCGGACTCCTGGGGACGTTCAACGACAACCCTGCTGACGACTTCCTGGCCAGGAACGGCACCACGCTGCCTGCAAACGCCTCAGAGGAGCAGATCTTCAGGGACTTTGGAGAGACCTGTGAGTGACCCCACTGCCTGTTGTTCTGTCCTTAGCTGAGAAAATCTTGCATATTAGACTTTGGAGAAAGCTGTGAGTGGCCCCACTGCCTGTTGCTCTGTCCTTAGCTGAGAAAATCATGCAAAGTAGAGAGAGACTCATGAGTAGCCCCGTTATTTGTTGGCCTGTCTTTTTTTTTTTAATCCGGTAAAATGGATCTTGGAGAGACCTATGAGCGGATCTGTTGTGTGTCTCTTGTCTTTAGCTGAGAAAATCTTGCATAGTAGACTTTGGAGAGACCTGTCAGTCGACGATGCTTTTATTTAGAAACGATTTACCATGTGCTTGAAATGACATGTTTCTCTCTTCATTGTAAATTTTAATGGTTCACACTGTATCCGCAATTATGTTGAAGAAGCATGTGTACCTTGTCACAGTGACACAGGTGAGAGTGGATGCTTCACGGACGATTCCAAGTAGAAAGTGTTTGTCAAAATGTCGAACTTGCAGATAACGAGTACATTGTGATAGTTTATTTCTAAACTATTTTAACAAAACATTTTGACAATGCAAGAATTCCTATGCAGCCTAAAATGCTCTTTTCCCGGACATTATGGCTGTCTATTATAGCTGGTGTATTCTTTGATACTGCTTTCATGAAAACAGCCAAAGCGAGGGAAACGTCTGTATTGCATAGCTGTTGCTTTCCAAATTGCTAAGAAGGACAGGAAGTTGTTATGTTGCTGTGAGCCACGGAGTGTCGACCCCCTCACCCCCCACTGCACGCGGCGTTGCAGGGAGGACGGCGGAGGACGAGTCCCTGTTCGAGTATCCCGTCAGGAAGAGACACGAGGACTTCCAGCACCGGAACTTCACGCCCATCTTCCTGGACCAGGTGGACCCGGCCCTGGTCAACCAGAGCTACCAGGTGACTGCCTGACCCGTTCCCCGCCTTTCCTGAGGGACTATGGGGCCTCACTTCCGGTCCTCCATCACGCTCGCTTGTGGGCGGGTTTCTCCATCGTTCCCCATTCTTTCTCTGCCGTCTTCACCTTTTCCCTGCATGATCTCTGCCAGGTCTTCTCTGGACGAGGATGGGTTGGTGAGGGAGGGTTGGGGGGTGGGGGGTGGGGGGTTGGGGTTGGGGGTCTACTGTGCGTAGTCAGCCTAAATGTAGTTCAGGGTCTGGGTGAAAAGAACCTCTACTTAGACAAGAACATACATCTGCGATTGGTTGAGACCTGACCTATTCATTTGTGTGCATTACAACTGGACAGAGGTGTGCGCCAGCAGAGTGTAGGAATGCCCTCCAGGAGGGGAGATGGTGCCAGTATCGAAACGTCTGCAAAACCAGTTTGCACATTCAGAATGTGATACAGCAGCTGCTATGAACTCCGGAATCCACTCCGCTGATGGCGTGGCAGTCCAGCAGGCGCCGTACACAGGCAGCCACCGCCACTGAGTGGACACTCCCCGGTGGCGTCTTGCGCTGCTTGTAGCCGCCCGTGGTGGAGCTACTGGAGCAGGCCCCTGGTGGAGCTACTGGAGCAGGCCCCGAAAGCTCCACGGCCTCGGGTTACCAGTTAATGACGGGGGTGTTCCGCGGCAGCCGTATGCTGTACTCATTGGTCTGTTGTCAGTCACTAGTGAAAATTGATGCGTGGGCCCGGTGAGAAGGAAGAAATGCGTGTTGGGACCATGCATGGCTCTATCTTCTCTTCAAGGCCACCTGTTTTAGCGTTAGCTTTACCTCATGCACCACAGTTGAAGGTTGCAGATGAGTGAGATGCCATGGCTCTGAGACAGAGTTCTGTGTGGCCAGGTGTGTGGCGGCAAGGAGAACCTGGCCTGCGTCTACGACTTCGTGGCCACAGGCAGCCGTCAGATCGCAGCCGCCAGCGCCATCAGCAGCGGCCAGACGCTGGCTGCCAGAGCGGAGCTGGGTAAGTCTGCAGAGTTTTCTTCCACGGATCCTTCCTCTGATCGGAGACACAGAAAGTCATACTTTTATAGTGTTTTATCTTCCAGTCTTCACTTAGGTCCAATCTCACTGATGGGTCAAAGAAGCGAAACAGGGAATACTTATGGCAGAGCTAACAACATCCCATAAAAACCAGACTACAATCAACTAACGACCAGTAAGAAAAAAAGTTTACGAATAATATCCTCGGAATAATAGATTGTGTAGGACTAACCGGGGGATTGCTGAGTATTCCATAACAAGGCAGAGCTCCCTAAGGTAACTGGTGTCCATAGCAACATAATTCGTCCATAGTTGCGAAGCTAAACAACTTTTGACGCGACAAGTATTGAAATTGATTCAGCATTCTGTTGTCAATGCTTGAGTGTAGATATTGGACGGAAGAATCGCAACAGTCGTAGTTGAATAGAAGAGCATTTGTTGGATCTGTCACGGGCATCCTACCTAGCGGAACTTACTCATGATTATTCTTGCTCACTCTGCTACTACATGGTGCTGGAGCCGCTCGATGTTCCCGTCATCAGCTGACCTCCCTGGCCTCTGGGCCACAACGTCTATCCTGACAGGTCAGTCAGGGTCGGTCCAATACAGCCATGCAGACAGCCGAGTAGCATCGGGACGCAACCAGGATTGTCAGACCTAACCGTGAGTGCACACGACATTGAAAGGCGCAGTCTCTGATCACTCTGGACTCCACCCTTTCTCTCCACAGCCAAGGAGGCCCCCACGCTGAGTGCAGACACCAACACAGTGCGGGTGACCGTGCGGGAGACGGCCACTGTGCAGCTGCGGGGCTCTGACCCCGACCACGGCAGCCTGACCTACCACGTGATCAACGCCTCGTCCTTCGTCACTCTTAGCAGCAGCGGTGTCGTCACCTACTCGCCCAACAGCACGCTCAACCAGGAAACGCTCAGGTAAAGTTTGGTGTTCCACAGCACGCTCAACCAGGTAACACTGAGGTAACGTTTGGTGTCCAACAACACTTTCCACCAGGTAACACTGAGTTAACGTTTTGTGTCCAACAACACTTTCCACCAGGTAACACTGAGGTAACATTTTAGTGTCCAACAGCAAGCTCAACTAGGACACGCTCAGGTAACATTTGTATCGAACAGCACTCTCCACCAGGTAACCCTCAGGTAACATTTGTGTCCAACAGCACTTTCCACCAGGTAACACTGAGGTAACGGTTGGTGTCCAACATCACTCTCCACCAGGTAATTTTGAGGTCAATGTTGGTATCCAACATTGCTTTCCACCAGGTAACATTGAAGTAAATGTTGGTATTCAACAGCACTCTCCACCAGGTAACATTGAAGTAACTGTTGGTGTTCAACATCACTCTCCACCAGGTAACACTCAGGTAACTTTTGGTATCGAATAGCACTCTTCACCAGGTAACACTGAGGTAACTTATGGTGTTGAATAGGTCTCCACCAGGTAACACTCAGACAAATGTTGGTGTTTAACAGCACTTTCCACCAGGTAACACTGAGGCAATGTTTGGTGTCCAACAGCACGCGCGAGCAGGAAACAGTCACAGGTACCCCGTTTTACTCCTTGGTGGTGCGCCATCATTGGAATAAAGCAGCTTGCTCAAGGAGGAAAGTCCGGAAACCTTTGCCTCTGTAGAGCATGTTTCGTGCTGAGAACCAGCGGCGTGGACTGTGACCACGTGACAGCTCCGCCCGCTGTGGCCCAGGGGACAGCACGCTTGGCCTGCAGTCGCTTGCAGCATCCGCAGCTCCGAGAATCCCAGAGTTGAATCCTCGTGCAAGATGCGTCACTTACGTTGCTCCTCCATTTTACTTACTTGACTTAGTCCTCTTCGCTCCGGTCGGAGCAGAGGGCCTTCACTGCAAGTCTCCACCTCTGTCTGTCTTGGGCTGCCCTCTTCGCCTCTCTCCAGGTCATCCGGACTGTCCTCAGCTCTGCTTGTAGGGTTCTTTTCCAGGTCAGTGTCTCGTAAAGTGTTCTCACATTCCATAATCCAATCCTTGTCACGGTCTTGGGGAAGAGAAGGTTCATCGGCGAGTCTACTCCCTCTCGGGTTTGGTTGGTCCGCTTCATACACTCTCCCCCGGGTCGTATCCCTTGATCATCTGAGGTTTCCTTTGCAGTGTTGGTTTCTGTAGCAAAGAGCTTTTTCCGGGGTGGGGTTGCTAGCCCCACGCCCAACCCTCCTTCTTTCGCAAGCGGGCTCCTCCCCACCCAGCAGTAAAACTGGGTACCTGCGAGGGCAGCCTTGGCACTCTGAAGTGCGCTTAACCCTCGTGTGCGGCCATTAACCCTCGTGTGCGGCCATTAACCCTCGTGTGCGGCCATTAACCCTCGTGTGCGGCCATTAACCCTCGTGTGCGGCCATTAACCCTCGTGTGCGGCCATTAACCCTCGTGTGCGGCCATGAGCCAGCATCGGGTGGCAATGCCCTCCGGGGAGTGAAGTTGGTGCAGGTACCTGTCTGTGCGTCTTGCATGTCTGTCTGTCACTGTGTCTGTCTCTCTGTCACTATCTGTCTCTCTGTCACTGTGTCTGTCTCTCTGTCACTGTGTCTGTCTCTCTGTCACTGTGTCTGTCTCTCTGTCACTGTGTCTGTCTCTCTGTCACTGTGTCTGTCTCTCTGTCACTGTGTCTGTCTCTCTGTCACTGTGTCTGTCTCTCTGTCACTATATGTCTCTCTGTGACTGTGTCTGTCTCTCTGTCACTATCTGTCTCTCTGTCACTGTGTCTGTCTCTCTGTCACTATATGTCTCTCTGTCACTGTGTCTGTCTCTCTGTCACGGTGTCTGTCTGTCACTGTGTCTGTCTCTCTGTCACCGTGTCTGTCTGTCACTGTGTCTGTCTCTCTGTCACGGAGTCTGTCTCTCTTTCACTGTGTCTGTCTCTCTTTCACTGTGTCTGTCTCTCTTTCACTGTGTCTGTCTCTCTGTCACTGTGTCTGCCTCTCTGTCACTGTGTCTGTCTCTCTGTCACTATCTGTCTCTCTGTCCCTGTGTCTGTCTCTCTGTCACTGTGTCTGTCTCTCTGTCACTATCTGTCTCTCTGTCCCTGTGTCTGTCTCTCTGTCACTGTGTCTGTCTCTCTGTCACTGTGTCTGTCTCTCTGTCACTGTGTCTGTCTCTCTGTCACTGTGTCTGTCTCTCTGTCACTGTGTCTGTCTCTCTGTAACTGTGTCTGTCTATCTGTCACTGTGTATGTCTCTCTGTCACTATGTCTGTCTCTCTGTAACTGTGTATGTCTCTCTGTGACTGTGCTTGTCTCTCTGTGACTGTGTCTGTCTCTCTGTGACTGTGTCTGTCTCTCTGTGACTGTGTCTGTCTCTCTGTGACTGTGTCTGTCTCTCTGTCACTGTGTCTGTCTCTATGTCACTGTGTATGTCTCTCTGTCACTGTGTCTGTCTCTCTGTCACTGTGTCTGTCTCTCTGTCACTGTGTCTGTCTCTCTGTCACTGTGCATGTCTCTATGTCACTGTGTCTGTCTCTCTGTAACTGTGTCTGTCTCTCTGTCACTGTGTATGTCTCTCTGTCACTGTGTCTGTCTCTCTGTCATTGTGTCTGTCTCTCTGTCACTGTGTCTGTCTCTCTGTCACTGTGTCTGTCTCTCTGTCACTGTGTCTGTCTCTCTGTCACTGTGTCTGTCTCTCTGTCACTGTGTCTGTCTCTCTGTCACTGTGTCTGTCTCTCTGTGACTGTGTCTGTCTCTCTGTTACTGTGTCTGTCTCTCTGTCACTGTGTCTGTCTCTCTGTCACTGTGTCTGTCTCTCTGTCACTGTGTCTGTCTCTCTGTCACTGTGTCTGTCTCTCTGTCACTGTGTCTGTCTCTCTGTCACTGTGTCTGTCTCTCTGTCACTGTGTCTGTCTCTCTGTCACTGTGTCTGTCTCTCTGTCACTGTGTCTGTCTCTCTGTCACTATCTGTCTCTCTGTCACTGTGTCTGTCTCTCTGTCACTGTGTCTGTCTCTCTGTCACTGTGTATGTCTCTCTGTCACTGTGTCTGTCTCTCTGTCACTGTGTCTGTCTCTCTGTCACTGTGTCTGTCTCTCTGTCACTGTGTCTGTCTCTCTGTCACTATCTGTCTCTCTGTCACTGTGTCTGTCTCTCTGTCACTGTGTCTGTCTCTCTGTCACTGTGTATGTCTATCTGTCACTGTGTCTGTCTCTCTGTCACTGTGTCTGTCTATCTGTCACTGTGTCTGTCTCTCTGTCACTGTGTATGTCTCTCTGTCACTGTGTCTGTCTATCTGTCACTGTGTATGTCTCTCTGTCACTGTGTCTGTCTATCTGTCACTGTGTCTGTCTCTCTGTCACTGTGTCTGTCTCTCTGTCACTGTGTCTGTCTCTCTGTCACTGTGTCTGTCTCTCTGTCACTGTGTCTGTCTCTCTGTCACTGTGTATGTCTCTCTGTCACTGTGTCTGTCTCTCTGTCACTGTGTCTGTCTATCTGTCACTGTGTCTGTCTCTCTGTCACTGTGTATGTCTCTCTGTCACTGTGTATGTCTATCTGTCACTGTGTCTGTCTCTCTGTCACTGTGTCTGTATCTCTGTCACTGTGTCTGTCTCTCTGTCACTATCTGTCTCTCTGTCACTGTGTCTGTCTCTCTGTCACTGTGTCTGTATCTCTGTCACTGTGTCTGTCTCTCTGTCACTGTGTCTGTATCACTGTCACTGTGTCTGTCTCTCTGTCACTGTGTCTGTATCACTGTCACTGTGTCTGTCTCTCTGTCACTGTGTCTGTATCACTGTCACTGTGTCTGTCTCTCTGTCACTGTGTCTGTATCACTGTCACTGTGTCTGTCTCTCTGTCACTGTGTCTGTCTCTCTGTCACTGTGTCTGTCTCTCTGTCACTGTGTCTGTATCACTGTCACTGTGTCTGTATCTCTGTCACTGTGTCTGTATCACTGTCACTGTGTCTGTCTCTCTGTCACTGTGTCTGTCTCTCTGTCACTGTGTCTGTATCTCTGTCACTGTGTCTGTCTCTCTGTCACTGTGTCTGTATCACTGTCACTGTGTCTGTCTCTCTGTCACTGTGTCTGTCTCTCTGTCACTGTGTCTGTATCTCTGTCACTGTGTCTGTCTCTCTGTCACTGTGTCTGTATCTCTGTCACTGTGTCTGTCTCTCTGTCACTGTGTCTGTCTCTCTGTCACTGTGTCTGTCTCTCTGTCACTGTGTCTGTCTCTCTGTCACTGTGTCTGTCTCTCTGTCACTGTGTCTGTATCACTGTCACTGTGTCTGTATCACTGTCACTGTGTCTGTCTCTCTGTCACTGTGTCTGTATCACTGTCACTGTGTCTGTATCACTGTCACTGTGTCTGTATCTCTGTCACTGTGTCTGTCTCTCTGTCACTGTGTCTGTATCACTGTCACTGTGTCTGTATCACTGTCACTGTGTCTGTATCACTGTCACTGTGTCTGTATCTCTGTCACTGTGTCTGTCTCTCTGTCACTGTGTCTGTATCACTGTCACTGTGTCTGTATCTCTGTCACTGTGTCTGTCTCTCTGTCACTGTGTCTGTATCACTGTCACTGTGTCTGTCTCTAGGTTCAAGTAATGGAGTGTCCGAGCGGCCCAAGGATCAGGGAATAAGAGCAAAGCGGTTTGAGCCAGAGACACGGTGAAACGTCGCTATACACAACCACAATTTGACCTTGACCTTTGACCTTTCCCAGGTTCTACGTGGAGGACAACGACGGGCTGAAGTCCCCGGCCTTGACCTTGGGCGTGGTGGTGTGTCCCAGCTGCAGCGGCCATGGCGCCTGTAACCATAGCAACGTCGTAGACAGCGACGCCTCCAGCGCCAGCAACCCCAACTACCAGGTGGCAGCCTGCACGTGTGACTTTGGGTGGACAGGTAGGCTGGCAGTCTGTGCAGGGACAGCTAGTGACACACAAACATGGCCACACGGGCTGATTGGAGGTGTGGAAGTCCCTGCTTTGATAAAGGACAATGCAAATATAACCAGAAGTAGCAGTAGTAGTAGTGGTGGTAGTAGTAGTAGTAGTGGTGGTAGTAGTAGTAGTAGTAGTAGTGGTAGTAGTAGTAGTAGTAGTAGTAGTTGTGTAGAAGTAGTAGTAGTGGTAGTTGTAGTAGTTGTAGTAGTGGTAGTAGTAGTAGTGGTTGTAGCAGCAGCAGTAGTAGTAATACAATTGGTAGTAGTAGTAGTAGTAGTAGTAGTAGTAGTAGTAGTAGTAGTAGTAGTAGTAGTAGTAGTGGTGGTGGTGTAGAAGTAGTAAAAGTGGTAGTAGTAGTAGTAGTAGTAGTAGTAGTAGTAGTAGTAGTAGTAGTAGTAGTAGTAGTAGTGGTAGTAGCAGTGCGGTAGTAGTAGTAGTAAAATTGGTAGTAGTGGTAGTAGTAGTAGTGGTGTGGTGGTAGTAGTAGTGGTGGTAGTAGTAGTGGTGGTAGTAGTAGTAGTAGTAGTAGTAGTAGTAGTAGTAGTAGTAGTAGTAGTAGTAGTAGTAGTAGTAGTAGTAGAAGTGGTAGTAGCAGTGCGGTAGTAGTAGTAGTAGTAAAATTGGTAGTAGTGGTAGTAGTAGTAGTGGTGTGGTGGTAGTAGTAGTGGTGGTAGTAGTAGTGGTGGTAGTAGTAGTAGTAGTAGTAGTAGTAGTAGTAGTAGTAGTAGTAGTAGTAGTGGTAGTAGTAGTAGTAGTAGTAGTAGTAGTAGTAGTAGTAGTAGTAGTAGTAGTAGTAGTAGTAGTAGTAGTAGTAGTAGTAGTAGTAGTAGTAGTAGTAGTAGTAGTAGTAGTAGTAAAAGAAGAACACGAAATCGAACAAATGCCGGTTTACATAGAAAGGCCGTACTGCCCTAAGAAAGGCCTGATGAAGAAGTTAAAAGTGTTGACACAAAAGTTTGTTTCAATGAATTGTTGAGATCATGCTCATACTTTACACTTTTTTCTTTCCTTCCATGGACAGGTACGGAGTGCGAGACAGACATCGACTCCTGTGCACGGACTCCTTGTTCCGAAGGTCAAACCTGCACTGACCTTGACCCCGCAGCTCACAAGAGGCAGAGGGACGACAACCCACAGCTTCCTGAAGCGGAGCTGGGCTACCGGTGCTCCGACTGTGGCAGCGGCTACACCCTGGAGGAAAACAAGTGCAAAGGTCAGGAGGGAGGGAGGGAGGGCGGGAACGAGGGGGGAGGGAGGGAGGGGGGAGGGAGAGAGGGATTAGTGGGTGGGTTGTTTGGTGGATGGATGGACGAAGGGACGGATGGACGGACGGAGGAACGGAGGGACGGAGGGACGGAGGAACGGGCGGATGGACGGGCGGAGGAACTGAGGGACGGAGGGACGGAGGGACGGGCGGATGGACGGACGGAGGGACTGACGGAGTTACGGAGGGACGGAGGGACTGACGGAGGGACGGAGGGACTGAGGGTCGGAGGGACGGAGGGACTGAGGAACGGAGGGACGGAGGGACTGAGGGACGGAGGGACGGAGGGACTGAGGGACGGAGGGACGGAGGGACGGAGGGACTGACGGAGGGACTGAGGAACGGACGGACGGAGGGACGGGCGGAGGAACGGACGGAATGACGGAGGGACGGAGGGACGGACGTAGGGACGGAGGGACTGAGGAACGGACGGAGGGACGGACGGACGGAGGGACTGAGGGACGGAGGGACGGACGGACGGAGGGACTGAGGGACGGAGGGACGGAGGAACGGACGGAGGGACTGAGGGACGGAGGGACTGAGGGACGGAGGGACGGACGGACGGAGGAACGGACTGAGGGACAGAGGGACGGACAGACGGACCGAGGGACGGACGGACGGAGGGACTGAGGGACTGAGGGACGGACGGAGGGACGGAAGGACGGAGGAACGGACGGACGGAGGGACGGGCGGATGGACGGGCGGAGGAACGCACGGAGGAACGGACGGAGGGACTGAGGGAGGGACGAAGGGACGGGCGGATGGACGGGCGGAGGAACTGAGAGACGGACGAAGGGACGGACTGAGGGACGGAGGGACTGAGGAACGGACGGAGGGACTGAGGGACGGAGGGACGGACTGAGGGACGGAGGGACTGAGGGACTGAGGGACGGAGGGACTGAGGGACGGAGGGACTGAGGGACGGAGGGACGGAGGGACTGAGAGACGGAGGGACGAAGGGACGGAGGGACTGAGGGACGGAGGGACTGAGGGACGGAGGGACTGAGGGACTGATGGTCGGAGGGACTGAGGAACGGACGGAGGGACGGAGGGACGGAGGGAGTGAGGGACGGAGGGACTGAGGGACGGACGGACGGATGGAGGGACTGAGAGACGGAGGGACGGACGGATGGATGGAATTTTACTGCCTATCACTGTATCAGCCTTCACACGTACGTAAGGTCTGTGATCAAGTATTCCCTCAGACTAGTTAGAATAGCAGCAAATCAGGTAATGTCTTCCGTATTTATTCGTCTTATACAAATCGCGTAGGGAGATGTGCTGGGGTTTATTCTCACCCCAACCGAACAGGGGTATGCATCGGTAAGATTACAGGCACATGGCAGTTTATTCATGAACTTGTCAAGAATATGGAAAAGTTTGAAGAGCACGAGCACTTATTGGCGTTAGAAGTAAAAAGGCAAAGGCAACGGTTGTAATATTCACCTCATGAATCTCACCTTGGTTTGAAACCCTCTTAAACGCATATAAACACGCACACACACGCACACACACACACACACACACACACACACACACACACTCACACACACACACACACACACACACACACACACACACACACACACACACACACACACACACACACACACACACACACACACACACACACAATCACACACAAGCTCACACACACGCACTCTCTCTCTCTCTCTCTCTCTCTCTCTCTCTCTCTCTCTCTCTCTCTCTCTCTCTCTCTCTCTCTCTCTCTCTCTCTCTCTCTATATATATATATATATATATATATATATATATATATATATATATATATATCTCAGACACACACACACACACACACACAAGCACACACACAATCACTCTCTCTGTCTCTCTCTCTCTCTCTCTCTCTCTCTCTCTCTCTCTCTTTCTTTCTCTCTCTCTCTCTCTCTCTCTCTCTCTCTCTCTCTTTCTCTCTCTCTCTCTCTCTTTCTCTCTCTCTCTTTCTCTCTCTCTCTTTCTTCTCTCTCTCTCTCTCTCTCTCAGACACACACCCACACACATACACACACACACACGCACACACACTCACTCACACGCGCACACACACACACACACACACACACACACACACACACACACACACACACACACACACACACACACACGCACACATACACACGCATAGACACACACACATACGCTCGCATGCACTACGCACACACGCACGCACGAACGCACGCACATACATGTATACACACATACATATAGGCTGACGCACACCTACACGCACACACAAACGCACGCACGCACACGTGCGCGCGCGTGCACACACATACACACACACTCAAACACGCGATCACGATTTATTTTCTGCGAAGTCACGTAGGCATTCTTGAATTATTGCTCCTTCCGACCCTTACGTGGGCAGTTTGAAGTAAGAGAAGAAGACATGACTTGATCAAAACTGCGTTCCAGACATCGACGAGTGCAACAGCAGCCACTCGTGTGACCAGGTGTGCGTCAACTCTGAGGGGAGCTACAGGTGTTCCTGCTACGACGGCTTCCGTAGAATCGGGGGCAGGTGCCAAGGTAGGACTGGCTTCGTCCTTCCCTCCAGGCAATTTCAATGTTCTGAATTGAATGGAACTGAACTGAATTGATCTGTATCTCACTAGGGAGATTCGTGAATTAGGCACACATGACTGTCTTACATTCAGCTCTTGTTACAACTAGCCGTCTCCCACCCCCACCCCATCCCCCACCCCCAAAAGTAACTCTGTGGCATTGAAGTGGGGGTTGCCTGTCCTGATGGACACGGGCAGACAGCGCAGTCATCTCTACTCCTGCAGCCAGACAAGATGAGGCTCTGGAGGAGATGATGGCTGTACGACTGTCATCATTCGCTCGGATGGAGCATATCGAACCGTTGTTCAACCGAACCCGCGCTTTAGTTTTGTAGATCGTGTGACCGTAAACGTTTATTCTTGGACCAGTGCACAGCATAGTTGTGTTTCACCAAGCTCTACAATGTATAGAATATCATAGTAATGCACTAAAAGGACGACCAAAAATTGATGTAGTTTTGGTTCAGTGATACTGTCTTTTGCACCACAATAGTTTTCATATCTTCATTTCGATGGTTACCACTACTGATATATACACAACTCACGTTGTATGTTTTAGTGCGTACATGGTGTTTACAAGTTGCCTCTGTTACCTGAGTTTGTCACACACGTACTCAATGCGTACACCTGTCTTTTCAATGCCTTTGCCCACAGACATGGACGAGTGTGCCGAGAGGACGTCTGGCTGCCAGCAAGTGTGCGCCAACACTCAGGGCAACTTCTCCTGCTCCTGTGAGGAGGGCTTCCAGCTGCAGCCTGACGGCAAGAACTGCACTCTAAGTAGGTTCTCTTTGCACACGCTTTGCTGTGTGGTCGTAGGAGTAGAAGTTGTCATCGTCACTGTCCTCGTCGTCGTCGTAATTAGTGCCGTTGTCATCGTTTGGGGTTAGTGGCAAATTGTGATGGTATTTATGTCACGGTCATCATCCTCACTGCCATTATTTTTGACATCGTCACTCTCGTCGTCATCGTCGTCATGGTCGTCGTCGTCGTCGTCGTCATGGTCGTCGTCGTCGTCGTCTTGACAGTCCTTGTCGTTGTCGCCGAAATAGTTGTCATCGACGTTGGTGGTAGTGGCAGTGGTCTAGGTATTTACTTCCATGTCAGCTCATGCTCTGTATTGACATTGCTGTTTTCTTCGTCACTTTAATTTTCGTCGTCATTGTTGTCGTCATCGTAGTAGAAGTAGTTATTGTCGTCGCCGGTGGTAGTGGCAACAGTCGTGGTGCTTACGTCATGGCCAAATCAAGCTCACAATTACCATTGCTGTTGCTGTTATCGCTCTCTTTGTCGTCTTCGTCTTAGCCATCGTCGTAGTCGTAATAGTCGTCATTGTTATTATTGGTAGCAATGGCAATAGTCGTGGTGGTTACTTCAAGGTAAACTCAAGGTCATCGTTGCCAACGTTGCAATTAACATCTTTCGCGGGGATTTTAGTCTTTGACGTCCACGGATTCTAGTTGCAGTTCATATTGCATATATAACACTATATCACAACACATCAGAGCACATCACAGCACATCACATCACATCACATCACATCACATCACATCACATCTCATCACATCACATCACATCACATCACGTCACATCACATCACATCAAATCACACCACATCACATCACATCACATCTCATCACATCACATCACATCACATCACATCACATCACATCACATCACATCACATCACATCACATCACATCACATCACATCACATCACATCACAGCACAGCACATCACATCACATCACATCACATCACATCACATCACATCACATCACATCACAGCACAGCACATCACATCACATCACATCACATCACATCACATCGAATCACATCACATCACATCACACAACACCACATCACATCACATCACATCATATCACAGTACATCACATCACATCACATCACAGTACATCACACAACACCACATCACATCACATCACATCACAACACAGTACATCACATCACATCACGGCATATTCCATCACACCCTAGTGCACATGTAATTAGCATATGTGATGACGTCACCTCCCCCTCATGTCCTCCACAGCGAACGCAGCTCGCTGCGCGGCGCTTGGCTGCCAGTACGGGTGTCGCGCCAACGGAAGTGGAAGTCTGGGGTGCTTCTGTAGTCAAGGCTACCAGCTGGCCAACGACTCCGTCACCTGCAAAAGTAAGCCCACGTCATCGGCAGACCACACCACCCTTACTTCCTTGTGGGAGGTAGCGGCTTGAGTTTTTCTCCTTGGGTCGAATGTTCAAGATGCTCGGGCGCTATAGTTTTATCACATACACATTTTAACTCCTGTATTCTAGTCTGTGCAACTGTTGGCTTTCCTAAGGTCCACATTTCGTAACTGCAGTATCCTCTAGAGGGAAGAAAGTGTCATTCAATATATTCGTATTCGAATTCCATCACATATAAAGTTAGAGATGACACACAAAAAACCTCCCAGTGTTCTGAAGACATCCATTGAATACAGTTTCTCCAGCCCACAATTAAACTGCGCAAATTAATCAATCAAAATCGTTAAGGATTCTTTAAATCTGATTTGTGTTGATTGTATGTGTGTGTGCATTACACATTGCATGTGTATATTAGACTCCTTTGGAGTTGACAGATACT
>JAWQFJ010002717.1:103451-105395 GCA_034096865.1 Theodoxus fluviatilis | reverse complement strand
CAGTAGGCTGACGACAGTCATGCAACAACTCTACAGCTGACAGACACACAGTCCATACACTAGCATGCGACTGGCTGTATTGCACGTTCTGAAATACCTTGGTGAGGCAAGTCTCACGGTAGGACTTTGCTGCATCTCTGTTTCCAGGTGATGTGTGAACCTATCATCGCGCTGACGCAGGCATATTTGGCGATGCTCCGTGCTTTGCGTTTAGGTATGCCACTCAAGTGCAGACCGCGCTGACAAATCGGGCGTGAATGTTTCCCAGCGACCCTACCACCAGCGCATAAATCCTGCAGTGGAAGCCAAGTTTCTGTATTTCCAAGCATGCACTTGTCAAACTTGGACTGGTAACAGTCGTCAAAAAAGGCGTAAAATGGGATCGACACCTCGATGACAGTGCAGATCTTTTCCTCAGCGCTGATCACACAGATGTCTGGCTTTGTGTGATTAACATCACCGAATGGGAGGTGGTCACCCGTGAAAGAAGAGTTAGTTACAATTTGGTTGGTCAACACTACAGCGCGCGGGTTGGCTTCGCGTACAGCCCGATTCACGATCTCCACCACCCTGTGGTGTCTTTTCTGAATTGTGCCTTTGCTTTCTATACATCCATTCAGGGGATGACTTACTGTCTCGGATGCAAACCCACATCTTGTGCACACTTTGGAGTGGATCGCAGGGTAGAATGTTTGCATCAGGCTGTTGCATTCGAGGAGCTGTAGTCTGGCCTTCACAACAAACTGCGTCAA
Organism: Theodoxus fluviatilis; assembly: GCA_034096865.1. Lineage (NCBI taxonomy): Eukaryota > Metazoa > Mollusca > Gastropoda > Cycloneritida > Neritidae > Theodoxus > Theodoxus fluviatilis. The sequence continues at coordinate 104,643 of JAWQFJ010002717.1, read as the reverse complement.
TTTGTCGTTCAGATGTAGGTTTGTGAGATGAGATAACGAAAGGGCGTGGTCAATTCCTGTGGCGCGTGCGATTCTGCCTTGTGACTCTTTCGCTCTCCAATCTTCAATCATCTGACCGATCAGCTTGCTCTTGAGGAAGGTGAAGATACTTGTAGCGTCCGTGAGGCAGACTTCTATGTCCTCGTCAGCCTCCGCACAGAGCACGTAATCGCCGCTACCCCGTGTTTGCAGGCGAACTTTCAGTCTATTGCAGAGTTCACTGAGATGTATACATTGGGATTGTCGCCAGTTCATCTTTGATTCCTTGATGAGCGTGCTGTCTGTTTTGTACCCCGCGAAGTTGCTGTTGTCTGGATTGTCCTCGCGCGTGCATTTCCGCTTGCTCAGGTGCAGTTGCAGTGAATCACGTGCAGCAGTTTTCGTTTGCTCGTCGCTGTTATTGAACGTGTCGAGGAAGAATGACAGCTTCTTCGCGTGGTTCATGATGCGAGGATTCAAAATTCCGAGACCTCCTTTACTGCGTGGAGAGAACATGAAGTATCGGGTTGATGAATTGTTGAGGTCTAGCCATGATCTGACCTTGCTCACTATCGCGTCTTCCTGCCTGTCGAGCATATTCTCTGTAAACATCATGTTCGGGAAATGGAAGTGAAGTCGTGAAACTGCCATGATGTTGACTGCTTGCAGCTTAGCCGCGACGGGAAGTGGCGAAAAATCGATGTTGTCAAGTGTTTCTTCAAACTCGCAGATTATTTGTTCTATCTGGGTCTTGTCAGAAGTGGCGCTGAGATCTATGTCATAGCCCAGGTATCGGTAGGGCTCTGTTCTACTCGTTTTGGGAATAGTTGAGTTCTGGATGGTGAGCGTAGTAGGGGATGTGGCATCGTTCTTGCTCCAGTTGTTACCGCTCCTTTGACTATGTAGCAGGGCGCATTTTCTGTGCTTCACTTGCATTCCTGAGTGCTCCAAAAACCTTTCGGTCTTTCTGGCGGCTTGTTTAATCTCATTTTCTTGTGTTGTCATGAGAACGACATCATCCACATACCCCTGGATCGGGTTCGGGGTGTGTGGCATCTCGTAGTCCTCCTCCATCCATCGCAGCCACTTGTCTATCCCCTGCTGGAAAATGATCACTGACCAGGGGCACCCTTGGATAAAGCCTTTGCACCTCGGCACGATTTCCGTGAGCCCG
>JAWQFJ010002717.1:80951-98451 GCA_034096865.1 Theodoxus fluviatilis | reverse complement strand
CTACCTACCTACCTACCTACATACCTACATACATACATACATACATACATACATACATACATACATACATACATACATACATACATACATACATACATACATACATACATACATACATACATACATACATACATACATACATACATACATACATACATACATACATACATACATACATACATACATACATACATACATACATACATACACAAACAGACACACACACATACATACATACATACATACATACATACATACATACATTCATACACACACACACACACACACACACACACACACACACACACATACATACATACATACATACATACATACATACATACATACATACATACATACATACATACATACATACATACATACATACATACATACATACATACATACATACATACATACATACATACATACATACATACATACATACATACATACATACATACACAAACAGACACACATACATACATACATACATACACACACACACACACACACACACACACACACACAGACAGACAGACATACATACATACATATCAAAAAGACTTTATTCATGAAAATTGTACAACATCTGCACACATGAACAAATTAATACACAAACTCTCAGCCATTGAGTAACTGTACAGAGCATAGACCTAATTTGGAATAAAGAGTAGTAGCGGCTGATCATATGGGCTTAACACATATCTCTGTTTGGCTACAACATATGATATGCCTTTGTCATTTGCAAAATCTTTATCACAATATATTATTTTTTCCAAACAGAAGTTTACATTTGTAGGCCTGTTAGTCACCTGTACAGTGTTTACCATCAGTTTGTTACATTGACTTTACAGACAGTTAGAAAATTATGATTACCTTGATGGTAAAAACACTTAGAATAGTTAATGGGCATTGACATGTGATCCTGGAAGCAGCATTAATTCATACAAACTTACTCATCAAGTAACACAAGCTGGGGAAGTTGCAAACAAGATTTGGCACATTAGGAGCCCTTTTTAATAGTAAGTACAAAAGGAGCCATTTCCAGTGAGTACACATGTTTCTGTTTGGGTGTACAGTGTTTAACACTGTCTTATATTGACATTACACACAGATAGAAATTACCATGACAGAAGAGACACTTGAAATATTAGTGGACATTGAGATGCAATCCTGGAGTCAGCATCCATTCAAATAAACATACTGCATTGATTAACACTTGCTGGGAAGCTGCAAATAAGATTTAACACATACCACAACTCAATAGTATATCAGACAACTAATCTAAGATGCACAGAATATGTTACAAACAACATGTGTCACAGTCCCTCCAGTTCAACAGTTCAAGGGAGATCACTTGGATTGTTTCCCTTGCCCTGTTTCTGATAACCCATCAGCTGACTCGTGGATTAACTCACCCAATTCTGTCTTTCAATACACTCTTGCATCTCTTCTTCCAGATGATGAGAGAGCCAATCACAGCACTGACTGAGCAGTATTTTGCAACTGCTTTGGCTCTTAGGGTGCTTAGCCCTAGCATTTTCAGACCACTGCAGTATCTATTGTGCACATTACCAAGGGACCCTACTACCAGTACAATGACTCTACAGTCAAATCCTGTCTCTTGAATTCTTTGGCACAGTGGGAGGTATTTTTTGAACTTTGCATCATAGCAAGTGTCCAGAAAAGCATCATATGGTGTAGCTATTTCCACAATGTAGCACTTCCCATCAGCATAGTTTATACATACATACATACATACATACATACATACATACATACATACATACATACATACATACATACATACATACATACATACATACATACATACATACATACATACATACATACATACATACATACATACATACATACATACATACATACATACATACATACATACATACACACAAACAGACACACACACATACATACATACATACATACATACATACATACACACACACACACACAATACATACATACATACATACATACATACATACATACATACATACATACATACATACATACATACATACATACATACATACATACATACATACATACATACATACATACATACATACATACATACATACACAAACAGACACACATACATACATACATACACACACACACACACACACACACACAGACAGACAGACATACATACATACATACATACATACATACATACATACATACATACATACATACATACATACATACATACATACATACATACATACATACATACACAAACAGACACACACACATACATACATACATACATACATACATACATACATACATACATACATACATACATACATACATACATTCATACATACATACATACATACATACATACATACATACATACATACATACATACATACATACATACATACATACATACATACATACATACATACATACATACATACATACATACATACATACATACATACATACATACATACATACATACATACATACATACATACATACATACATACATACATACATACATACATACATACATACATACATACATACATACATACATACATACATACATACATACATACATACATACATACATACATACATACATACATACATACATACATACATACATACATACATACATACATACATACATACATACATACATACATACATACATACATACATACATACATACACGCATACATACATACGTGTATATTTGTTTTGAGAAGGTCATTGAGCAACATTCCTTTTTCTCTTGCAGGCATGATCATCTACGGGAACGGCATCGACCACACCACGGCGTTCAGCACAGAAGACTTCGAGTACGAGAGTGAGACGCTGACTCTGTCACGTGAGAACGACAGTCTGGTGGCTCTCTTCTCTGACACAGGTAAGCTTTGTTTCTTGTGTAACGGCAGCAGGAATTTGACAGCTCTATCTTGTTTTAAATGGCATTTATCTGCATAGCCAAATTGCGATGTGCGTTTTTCCTTCTTATCAGACACATCATATCCATGTTGTTTAAAATAGATACAAGGATGATAGACACACACTGTCTCACGCCACACATGTGAACGTCTGGGTCTTGTATTTGAATGGATGTGGCTTTTTAAATAATCTAAGCTGAGGTGATTAAACAACTCCTTCCAATCTCATAATGAATCGTATGACAGCATCGATAATGACACCAATAACATCCGATGCAAAGGCAGCCGCAAATGCTGCATGAAAAGCAACAGCAGCAACAACAATAATGGTAACCATCACCATCACTCCACATCAACAACATCAACAGTAAACAACTACAACAGTTATCAACACCACCATTCCACATGAACAGCAGCAGCAGCAACAACAACAATGGCAATAGCGACCAGCACCAGCAACAGCAACACCAGCAACAGCACCGAGCTTGGTGATGCAAGTTTGAGCCGCGCTGTGTTCCAGGCCTGTCTCTGAAGATCAGCGTGGGCGTCCACCTCCTGACGCTGACGGTGACGGTCCCCACGTCTCTGAAGAACAGGACACGCGGACTCCTGGGGACGTTCAACGACAACCCTGCTGACGACTTCCTGGCCAGGACCGGCACCACGCTGCCTGCAAACGCCTCAGAGGAGCAGATCTTCAGGGACTTTGGAGAGACCTGTGAGTGGCCCCCTGCCTGTTGTTCTGTCCTTAGCTGAGAAAAGTTTGCACACTAGACTTTGGAGAGACCTGTGAGTGGCCCAAGTGTCTGTTCTCCCGTTTTAAGTTTGTAAAATGCTGTAAAGTGGATTTGGGAGAGACCTCAAAGCGAATATGTATGAGTCTTCAGTCCTTAGTTTTATTAATCCTGCAAAGCAGACTGAGAGACCTTTGAGTGGTCCTAGTGTGCGTCTTCTGTCCTGAATTTGGAAGACCTTGAAAAGGAGAGGTGGCCGTATTAGTAATTGTAGTAGTAGTAGTAGTAGTAGTAATATTAGTAGTAGTAGTAGTAGTAGTAGTAGTAGTAGTAGTAGTAGTAGTAGTAGTAGTAATAGTAGTAGTAGTAGTAGTAGTAGTAGTAGTAGTAGTAGTAGTAGTGATAGTAGTAGTAGTAGTAGTAGTAGTAGTAGTAGTAGTAGTAGTAGTAATAATAGTAGTAGTAGTAGTGTCTGTGCATGTACGTGAGAGAGGATGGGGTGTGGGTTGGGGTTGGCCTCATCAGGCTAAAGAAATACGTACTTGATCGTATACCTTGTCCACATCATTCTCAAAGACAATATAAAATGTTACATTTGACTGCTCGACTTATGAAGTCAGCACTGACAATTGTGAATTTCTCTTTTGTTACCTCTGTGTAACAGTTGTTAGGCTGCTTGATTTCCTTTCACGTCTCCTTTATAGTTTAAGTTGGAATGCAGCGCTTGAGTTTTTCTTGATTATGGCAAATAAGGACGTCTACAAAATGTAGCATTTTCGCATCCTTTTCGGTTTTCCTCTGGAGTTGGTTTTTGCGAGGGTGATGTTGTTCAAAGATAATGTGATCTTCAAAACTCAGTGAAATGTTAACATGGTTAATTTGTATACATGTAGACAGCAATATATACCCTCTGGAGAAAAAAGGTTTGTGGACTGACTGATATCTAGATCTACATAATATGAAATATGGTATAAGATCAGCTTATAGATTGCAAAGACTCTTCGAGCCATTTATGAAGGAAGCAAGCGCACTTTGAAGGCAGTCGGTGGCTCACTATGATCAATATTCATATTCCAGGGAGGACGACAGCGGGAGAGTCGGTGTTCCAGTACCCCACCCGGAAGACGCACGCGAACTTCCAGCACCCTGACTTCACTCCCATCTTCCTGGACCAGGTGGACCCAGCTGTCCTCAACGCCAGCTACCAGGTCAGGAAGTGGGGGTAGATGGATAAAGAACAACAACAACAACAACTACTGCAACAGCAACTGCAACACCAACTGCAACTACAACAACGACATTAAAAACAAACTCAAACTGGCATTCATTTTTAAAAGAACAGAAAACCCTGCAGAGTTTGTAAGACAAATTTATAAGTCGGCTAAACATATATTTTGCTTTCTTTATTTTAAAACAATGTGACCCACGTGCACAATACACATACATCAATTCTTTATTTATTTCTGTGCTTGTTTCATGAAAGCATATCTTTTAAAATGCAATCTCTACTAAATTATGAGAAGTTTCAATGACAATATAAGCATTTCAATTCAATGGAGGTGGCTCCATAATCATCATTATCCCTCCAGGTTTACTGGAGGTCCTCACAGCTTTATCTGTCTGTGTGTGTGTGTGTGTGTGTGTGTGTCTGTCTGTCTGTCAGACCCGACTTAACGGCTGATATCTCTAAAACTACTGGACGGATTTCCTTGACATTTTGCACACTTACTGGAAGTTAAGTCCGATTGAAAGTATCAAAGTTTCAGAATCGAGGTTTGAAAAAAAAGTGACTTTTTGTACGTTTTGGTGTTGCAAAGAAGGCAAGGGACGGAACTCTGTCCCGACTCAAGGGAAATTTTGGCATGTGTGACGGGATCATTTGACGTCGAATAACGTGACGTAATTTCGAGGAGATTGGACATTGGTGAAGGAGAAAGAAGGATTTTTTTATCCCTCCAGGTTTACTGGAGGTCCTCACAGCTTTATGGATTAGCTCACTCGGTAGCGCGTCGAATATTTTTTTTGTCGCTGGGACATGCTTGGTTGTAGGGGATGCGCGTATGGGTTCGAATCAGCACAGAAGCTATTTTTTGTTAATGTGTGTATGGTATTCGAGAGAGAGAGAGAGAGAGAGAGAGAGAGAGAGAGAGAGAGCCACCCCACCCGTTGTTGTACACGTGAGAGGTTGCGGGTTCGAACTTTACTTTCCCCACCCCCCCTCTTTTCTCGAGAGGTTGCGGGTTCGAACCCGATCTTTTTTGTTGTTGTTGTTGTTGTTTTAATGCCAAAACCTGGAGGTTCAGCGCCAGCGGTTTTTATTGAATTGATCAAGGATTGATTCCTCTCTGTTATGCATATACAAAATCATACTATGATTTAAGAAAGAGTCACATCATAATTCCACAAAACACGGTCAAGCCCAATTAATAGGTGTGCAATGCTGCACTCCTCAGAAAAGCTCATAAATGATAGTCTTGACTGATAACGTGCTCCTTCCTTGCACTGGGCACAGCACGATCACGACCAAGAGAAAAGTCATCTGTTCTAATTCCCCTATGCTATTCCTGCATTGGGCATCATTGAATCTGAAATTTAACATAGCTGTTTGATGTGACAGATTACATACACTGATATCATATACACAGAAACACGCACGCGCGCACACAAACACACACACACACACACACACACACACACACACACACACACACACACACACACAAGCAAGCACGCACGCACGCAGGCACGTACTCACGCTTACACGCACGCACACACACACACACACACACACACACACACACACACACACACACACTCACACACACACACACACACACACACACACACACACACACACACACACACACACACACACACACACACATTCAGGCAGAGAGCAAACATAGTGCGAGAGTTGATTGCTGATCACAAGTATTTGATGTCCAGTAGCTGCTGCACAAGAAACCCCCGACCCCCCACCCCCAGTGTGTGTTGGCACCCACAGCCAGATATCTATCATGGACTGCCCCAATAGCACACTATATTCGCCGTGCGCCAGTATTGGTTTTCTCATTACAGCGATACATCAGTGCTACCACTTCAAGTGCAGATCCATGGATCACGCTCAGCTATTAAAAAAACTAATTCCAACCACTCTGTATCGCTGTTGACAGGTGTGTGGCGGCAGAGAGAACCTGGCCTGTGTGTTTGACTTCGTGGCCACAGGCAGCCGACAGATCGCCGCGCAAAGCGCCATGAGCAGCAATGAAACTGCGCTGGCCAAGATGGAGCTGGGTAAGGCATGCACATCCACACATCTGTTTCCTCACATCTCTGCGTGCACGGCTAGACCAGACAGAGGCGTGTGAATTCTGCTTGGCTGTGTGGTGGGGTGCTACGTTAATGTAAGCCTACAAGCGTCCATAGCCCAACACTTGATTCAAACTTTTAAATGTCACCATGCAATCCATCGACTGCTAAAGAAGACATAGATGTGTTATTTATCTATAGACAGGAAACTAAAGAGACTTGAACAATATGCACTGATATGCAGGTACACGATGCATTATCATTTGATCTCATTACTCGTATTAATCTTTCCAACTTCAATTTTCTATATGTCTTCCTTTGTAGCCGGTCTACAGTTGGGTTACTCCTTTTTACAGGTTGAGACTTTGTTGCGAAGATATAGGTGTCGATGTCATTGACCAAAAAGAAATACCCATAAATACGTAGAATTTACAAACATGTTAATTCAACCTCTTTCCAAATAAATGGTTCCTTTTCATTTCTTAATACATTGACTGGCTTACAGTGAAGATACTGTATCTGCATCATGCCATAAATCCGTTTGAGAGTGGGAAATAATTAAGTTGACAAATTTCAAATTCAGTGCTCAGCAAAAAAGTATTTCAAAGATGCGTTGTTGTTAGAGAACGCAGAGAAGACAAAGCAGGCAGATAAAATGGAAGATTGAACCATAAATACGCACTATGCAATGCCCATTAAAGGGTTGGCCTTTTGAATAATATATTAAAGGCCTGATATTTCGCAGAGACTCTGTTATTCAAATTAATATTCTGGAGTATTAACACCTCCATCAGCCCACCCTCTATTCTCTCTGTCTCCCCATATTCTTGGAAATAGAGTGCTGTTCATCTGAAAGGAAAGGTGAGACTTTGTGCTGTCTGTGTTCTTGTTCCCGTGTTGCTGATGACAGCGACTCTGTTCTCCTCACAGCCAAGGCGTTCCCCACGCTCAGTGCAGACAGGACAACTGTGCACGTGACATTGGGGGAGATGACCACTGTGCAGCTGCGGGGCTCTGACCCCGACCACGGCAACCTGACCTACCACGTGATCAACGCCTCGTCCTACGTCATTCTCAGCGACAGCGGTGTCGTCACCTTCTCGCCCCAGGCCCTCCTGCCGGAAACCCTGAGGTCCGATTGCGTCTGCCTGACTTCCTGCTTTGGTTCTTGGCAATAGACGTCAGACGTGGGGTCAGGTTGGCCACCATAGCTTTCCTTGGGATACGAGATGTGACGTATATGTTAGAGTCTGACTAGCTATTAGGCTTCGTCATTGTTTTTGGCTCAAATATAAAAATGTGATCTAGCATCGGGTTCAATGCCCGCGGTTCATGTATTTGCCTGTCATTTATGTTCACTTAGTAAATTTATATTTTAAGGAGGAAATCTATAACATGTGCAAGTGATATGTTTTCAGTTGACGGCTCAAAATGCAGATGCAGCTTTTAAATAGCAGGCTTTGGGAGGCAAGTTTGATTCTTGCGTTTGTTTCCGGCGCCTTCTTGAAAATAAATTTGGGCATCTTCCTGTGGAAAATCCTCTGATAGACGCACCATATTCTTGTTCATTCAAAAATGTTTATTCAAACGTTCATGCATCGTCAACAGACAAACTTTACAAGACAGTTGCTGTTTATTCTCATTCCGTCTGCAGTGTTGCTTTTCTGTGCAACGTTATCGTGTTCATCTCATTATGTCTACAGCGGAACCCTCTACTTCAATGTCCTCTCATTCCCACCCACAGCTTCTACGTGAAGGACACTGACAACCTCAACTCCCCGGCCTTGACCTTGCGTGTCGTCATCTGCTCGAAGTGCAGCAGTCACGGCTCCTGCAACTTCAGTGACGTCAGAGAGACCGACCTCAATGTCGTCACCAACCCCAACTACCGAGTAGCTGCCTGCATCTGTGACGTAGGGTGGACAGGTAGTGATTTGTCTCTGTCGTGAACAGGCTGTCTGCATCTGTGTCTCTGTAATGCACAGGCTGTCTGCATCTGTGACGTAGGGTGGACAGGTAGTGATTTGTCTCTGTAATGCACAGGCTGTCTGCATCTGTGACGTAGGGTGGACAGGTAGTGATTTGTCTCTGTAGTGCACAGACAGGAAACATTCTGAGCAATGTTTTTCAGAGGTGGAGAGACTGTAGTGAACTGAGAACTCAAACCTTATATAACACGTGTTTCTTTTTTAAAAAGTAAGTGTGTGTGTGTGTGTGTGTGTGTGTGTGAGTGTGTGTGTGTGTGTGTGTGTGTGTGTGTGTGTGTGTGTAGTGTACGTGTGTGTGTATGGTGCGTGTATGTGTATGTGTAGTTGTGTGTGTATGTGTGCGTGCATGCGTGCGTGCATGCATACGTAAGTGCGTGTGTGTGTGTGTGTGTGTGTGCGTGCGTGTGTGTGTGTGTGTGTGTGTGAATGTGTGCGTGTATGAATGTGTGCGTGTGTGTGCTTGTGCGTGCGTGTGTGTCTATGTCTGTGTGTGCACGCGCGCGCGTGCGTGCGCTCACGCATGTTTGTGTGGTTTTATGTTACCAAAAATATATAAAAATGAAAATAAATTAATCGGTTACAAAGGAAGATTTCCATCCAATACACAATGTTAAGATTCTCCCATCCTTTTCTCCCGAGAGAGACTATTGTAGTGTATGGGATCCTTAGCTGGTGACATTCATCTTTCTGTTGTCTATCCAATTCAGTTTCATGAGATGTGCCAGGTAATTTATATCTTAGACGATGTCACACAAAGTGAATTCCGTGCCTCATGCCCTTCAACCTCACCGCACTCAATCTTTCCCCCTTTGCCAGGCCTGGACTGCGAGACCGATGTGGACGCTTGCCTCAGGAACCCATGTTCCCAAGGTCAGACCTGCACTGACCTTGACCCTGCGGCTCACCAAGCTCAGAGAGCTGCCAGCCAAGGCCGGCCTGCTACAGAGCTTGGCTACAGGTGCTCGGCCTGCCCCCGTGGCTTTGAGCTTCGAGACAACAAGTGCCAGGGTGAGGTGATGCCGGAGTCTTGTACAAGGAGGAACTGTTCTTTCCTGAATATAAATGTTTGTGTGTTTTTAATTAGAATTTCCCCATCTGTGTTTATGAATATTACCGCAACGTGTGTGTGTGTGTGTGTGTGTGTGTGTGTGTGTGTGTGTGTGTGTGCGTGTGTGCGTGCGCGCGCGCGTGCGTGTGTCTGATTGTGTGTGTGCGTTTGTGTGTGTGTGTGTGTGCGTATTTGTTTGTGTGCATGTGTGTGTGTGTGATTTTGTGTATGTGTGTGTGTATTTTTGAGAGAGAGAGAGAGAGAGAGAGAGAGGGAGAGAGAGAGAGAGAGAGAGAGAGAGAGAGAGAGAGAGAGAGAGAGACAGAGAGAGAGACAGATAGAGAGAGAGACGCCATACATTTTGTTGTCTATGGACCCTCGAGTAACTTGCCCTAGTGAGGTGCGTGTGTTGCATGAATCAATGATATTCCAACGCAAGCCTCTGAGGGCGGCCAAGACACACTATAAACACGCCATTTTACTAGCTCTCCTGTCTCCTCACTAAAGATGTGGACGAGTGCCGTGGAAACAACTCCTGCGACCAGGTGTGCGTCAACACGGAAGGAGGGTACAACTGTACCTGCTTGGAAGGCTTTCGCAGAAGTGGCAGCAATTGTGCAGGTACTGTGCAGTGTTGACCCATAGTCACGTGATGTTTCTCGTGCTCCGTCTCTCACGTTAGCATTCAACATATTTCAGAGAATAGTTTCATGGAGCAAAAGCGTTGTGCACGTCCACTATACCTATGCCAAAGTTCAGAGTGGAAACATTATTAGGAACAAGACATTCCATACTACTCAATTAACGTATTAGTGAGCGTAGATTAGCTCAAAGTCTAGAAAGGAGAGGCATTGATACTTTCTTCTGCTCCAACGATATATGTATTTGAGTTGAAAGATTACCATTTAACTGTGATGATAGTGTCTTAAGTATTATATTATCGATTTAAAGGTAAATCGTATTTAGCCTGATGATACTTCATCATGCAGAGTAATTATATTTCCGCTTCTCATGCTACTTTTCTCAAAGTAGTAACAAACCTGTTATCAAATTTGTGAATTAAAAAAAAGTAAAATGAGCGACTGTAGTGATAACAAAAGCGAGCACAACACGTCATGTATTTGTAATCGCAGTGGAACTTCAAAAGTGAAAGTACTGGGAAAGATTTGTATGAATGGACATGTTTTTAAAAACTCGTTCTGCATACTTTAAGCAAAGAAGCACCAGATTCAGCAAACTTTGTTAAAAGGATGTGCAGAATAAAATGCAAGCTGGTAAAGCCTGGAGGCATAAATTCTACCTTTCATGTCTTGACGGCTGTCGGTGCTTTCCAGACATCAATGAGTGTGCCGAGAGGACGTCTGGCTGCCAGCAAGTGTGCACCAACACTCAGGGCAACTTCTCCTGCTCCTGTGAGGAGGGCTTCCAGCTGCAGCCTGACGGCAAGAACTGCACTCTCAGTAAGTTACATGTTTTACCCTGTTTGGCTAAAGCAACATATGCATGCATTACCTGGTACACGTGGAGCAATGTTATGGAAGAAACTTTGTATTTCATTTCAGGATAAATTATAGATGATAATTTCAGCCTTAGTTTAGTCTCTCGTCAATTTTTAAGGCGAAGTAAGAACGTTTTGGCGATTTGTGAACACAAGAAACTTCATCGTTTAGATATGAAACTTAGCCGTACATAGGAGGCGTGTGAGTTTATATTATTTGATGGTATGATAGAAAACAAATTTAACATAAACAAAGTAAACCTAAATGTACAGGGAAAATGGGATGTCATAATGTCAATAACAACTTATACACTCATGCAATGAGAAAAGAAAGGTAAGATTTTACAAGGAAGTATAGAGGCGGATGCTGTGGAAAGTTTCAAACAATTCGTTTCGCGACACATTCACTACAATAATTCATGGCTCACAGTACACGTGTCATCATCAATGACTGTTGTAGTTTGCATGTACTTTCTGCCATCATTATCGGCCCTGCTTGTCACCATCACAGCTAACGCGGGCCGTTGCTCGGCCCTGGGCTGCCAGTACGGCTGTCGAAACAACTCTGGTGGAACTCTCCAGTGCTTCTGTGCTCAGGGCTTGGAGCTGGCGTCGGACTCCAAATCCTGCCAGAGTAAGTATGACGAAATGTGGAGAGCTGTCACTTTGGGCTTCCCTTCTTTCCCTCAAGAGTTTTGAAATATGGACCTTTCCTTTTTGGAAGAACTCTTTTAAAACAGCATTACCAAAATGTGTCTTAATTTAAAATGTATGCTGTTATGTTTATTCCTGGTGCATTTTTGCCTGCCTTTCATTAGGAAGATTAAAATTAATGTCAACACTTCAGTTTACAACATGTATTTCAAAATCAGATGGTATATAAATGACAAACACTTACCTACTACTTCACATCAGTTGAAATATGTCTCATATAATGCCTGAATATTCCTCGTTAGCTTGGTTTCTGAGAGACCTCTAGCAAGGACATTCGCCATGTCAAACTTTGCTGCTAGCAACTTTCAGACGTAGATTAGTTTATCTACCAAATCTTGACACCTTTCATATGTGTCCTATTACACTGCCTTGTGTTTTAGAAGTGGATAAGGGAGTATCTTAATTTACAGCAGCTGTTCTATTATTGATACCTAACCTTTCTTTCTGTAGGAAAAAAAGATGAATGCATCACACGGTACCTTACACGCATCCTGCAAAGAATTCACACGCTGTTCATACACAGTAGGTTGGCTACTTCACAACGGCTGCTCTATATATAGCGTTGAAATGTTCTGTGCTACAGACGTAAACGAGTGCCAGCAGAGCCCCAGTCCCTGTCAGCAGAGGTGCCAGGACCTGTCCCCAGGGTTCCAGTGCTCCTGCAACCCAGGGTTCTCCCTGGATCAAGACAGAATCTCCTGCAGGCGTGAGTCTCCTGTCTCTGGCATTTGGCATGTGTGGATTCCTTTCCCCCCAGACTTGGCGCCAATGTGATGCGACTGTCAACATACAGTATGCATTGTTCCCATTGAGATGTGATTCCACAGTGAACAGTGAATTGATTCAAAGTTGTTTGCCCTTTGAGAAAAATAAAGCAATTGCAGCAAAAGCTCAAAGCTTCTAGGTATCTCCGCGCGTTTTGACAATGGATGAAGCAGAACAGTGCGGTCAACAAATGTTTGTATAATGGTATTGTTGTTATATATTTCATTTGACACTAGAGATAAAGCAGAGAAGAATGTGAGTTGTATGGGACGGCGTCTGGCACGACACTGCTGACTGGAGTCAAGGGTCATGAGTGGTTGTTCCCATTTCTCTTACCCCCACGTTTGAGATGCTGAAGCCAGGATTTCTGACGTAACTAAAGTATTTGTTTATATTATTTTCTTTTAATTACTGCAAGTGCTTCCTGAATATTTTCCCCTCGGTTTTTTGAGGGGGTTGAATCAGCCTTGAATGTTTTCTACATTCCTGGCAATCCTCAGACTAAAACATGTAAATTCAAGAAAAGTCGTGGTGATCCAACATTGCAAATTAAAGTTATTGAGCTTCCTGCAGAAAAACGCTTGCGATTCCTAAGAAAGTTGGCCGACTTTTATGCTCCTGTTGTTGGTGTCTCGTGTACCGAATATCCATCCCTTTGTCACATTTTTCTAGTAAAGTATACAGCCTGACATTTTTCTGCTCACCTTTTGTTAGATGTTTGGATTTGTTTTGCAGGAACAATTCAGTTAAGCCGATTTACCAGGGCCCATATGTTTATGGTTACATACGAGGAACCAGGAAGTGATAATGTGTTACACAACAAATGTTAGAATTTCTTCGCCGTATCTTAGTATAGGTATCGCTGTGTAAACTTTGTTTTCTCTCTGCCTGCCGCAGCCTGCGGAGACAACCAGTACGGGGAGAACTGCGCCCAGACGTGCGAGTGTGCAGGCAGGGCTGCGAGCTGCAATCCCGTCTCAGGCTGCGTGTGCCAGGCTGGCTGGACAGGCCAGGACTGCAGCACGGACGTGGACGAGTGCCAGGACAACCCCAGCATCTGTGGAGCTGACCAGCAGTGCGTCAACACCCGGGGTAGCTACACGTGCCGCTGTCCACAGGGATACATGAAGGACGGATCTCAGTGCAAAGGTTGGTTGTCAGTAACTGTTTGACATCACTGTTGTGTCAGCGTCATTTCAGGTGAAACAGTAACCAAAGCTGATTCTACACATATAAGACGGAATTATGTCACTTTTATTTCTGCAGTAAAGTTATGTATATGTCCCGTTTCAAATATTCATCTCACATTTAACGACGTACCAAATCAGGTTGAATATAATGCAGGTTCTGTGTTGGGTACAGCATTAATCAAACTAGGAACAATATACTCAGGCTTTTTTCTTTCTTTTTTTTTGGGGGGGGCTCATTTTTTGCTGTTTGTAGTTCTTAGGTGATTATATTGTACATCTCTAAATGTATGTAATGTTACTGACCCTTTTTAATATGCTTTTCAAAACACGTATACAAACATAGATATGTACAAGCAAACTCGTTTTGGAAAACACGTGCTCAAACAAATGACAAATAAGTGAGAAAAATGTTGCCGTGCCGTTTTATTTTATGTTACTACAATCTAATATGTCAAATATTTCGTCACAGCCTTAACAAATCCACTACCCGCTACCCCCCCCCCCCCCCACTTCATCCCCTATTCCACCCATTTTTACCACCATTTCCCCCTCCCCTAATTGCCCTAACGATATCGGTGCACGGTATGTTTGCTTAAAGTAAGGAAACCATATTTTATTTCATGTCAGCTGCATGTGTAACATATCTGGTAAACACACCGAAATGGCCTTTCTTCTTGTTTGAGGCCCCACATAGGTCTTGCTTGCGGCTTCACCCAGGCCTCGCTTGAGGCCCCACACAGGCCTTTCTTGAGGCCCCACACATGCCTTGCTTGAGGCCCCACACATGCCTTGCTTGAGGCCCCACACAGGCCTTGCTTGAGGCCCCACACATGCCTTGCTTGAGGCCCCACACAGGTCTTGCTTGAGGCCCCACACAGGCCTTGCTTGAGGCCCCACACAGGCCTTGCTTGAGGCCCCACACAGGCCTTGCTTGAGGCCCCACACACGCCTTGCTTGAGGCCCCACACACGCCTTGCTTGAGGCCCCACACAGGCCTTGCTTGAGGCCCCACACATGTCTTGCTTGAGACCCCACACAGGCCTTGCTTGAGGCCCCACACATATCTTGCTTGAGGCCCCACACAGGCATTGCTTGAGGCCCCACACAAACCTTGCTTGAGGCCCCACACATATCTTGCTTGAGGCCCCACACACGCCTTGCTCAGCCGTTGGTCCTTTCCAGACGTGGATGAGTGCAGCAGTGTCAGTCTCAACAACTGCAGCGTGGCCCAGGTCTGTGAGAACGCAGTGGGCTACTTCCGTTGTCGCTGCCACCCTGGATTCCATGGGGACGGCTGTGCAGGTCTGTAAGATGCCTGACGTAGTTCCCGTGAAGGATTTCAGTCTCATGCATATGTAGTAAGAGGGTGTGTTGCTTACGCTGGGAACCTTGCAACATCTTGCGAGGAATAGGTCGGTGTTAACACATGTCACATTGATGAAAGCAGACGTAAAGGCAGTCACATGTTTGACACAAGTTGGCGTGAGCCTATTACTTGCCAGCTAGGTAGGCGAAGGAACGCGCCCAAGTGTTGTTCTATGGAGCGCCGTAGCAGAACTATGTCATGGCGCATATAGACTCTACCGTTTCAGATTTGATCAATTTCTGCTGTGTGAAAGGTTTTCGGTATCTCTGACATGTTTGAATAAAGCCATTTCCCATTTCAATATTAAGGGGGTCAAAATCCGTAAAAGAACAACAGATATGCAATGCTATTAAAGGGAAGTAACTCTCCTCAAGCCTAAATCAGTATACGTCATAATAGCAGAATTTCTTACAAAATGCACGATTGAGTGGCTATTGATTCGTTGGAAAGATACACAATTTTCATCCACATTCCATCAAGGCAAAACTAATAGCGAAATATGTCGAATGCAAGATAACAAATTTTATTCTACAGGAGAGTTACCGCCCTTGGCAGTTTTGTTTTACGTTGGTTAGATGGGAATGGTGATTAAACACACACACACACACACACACACACACACACACACACACACACACACACACACACACACACTTCTGACTTTTTAGCAGTTTAAACATACCGAAACTGCATCCACATGCCCTAAGGACAAGGGAGAATGGATTAGAGCGAAATCAAGGTCAGATTTTCTTTCATTTTTTTTTTCTTCTCCAAACTGGAACACTGCAGGCCTTCAATGCCAAGATAAAGGTGCTTCCCGACAGCTGATGACGTCACAGATTTCAAACTTGCGGACCAAAACACCCTTCAAAACAGCAGACTTTGTCTTGCCAGAGGAAAAAATAATTATTTTTGTTTTTAATGTTGTGCTTTTTAAGACGAAAATATTGCACTCACAATAGGCTTGGTGCATTTTTCTATCATGTCACCAAACGTCGGGGAAGACTACATGGATTCGAATCCATCCATTGATGTACTCTATGTCCTTAAAATAGCAAAACAAAGGACAACAGTTTCTAAACTTTAAAAACCTATATCAACATTGGCCGCACACGAAGGCAAAATACTTGAATCTACTAGTTTAGCGAAACTCTTAACTTATTCAAAATCCCGACTGGAAAAAAGGACTAAGCCCCACTTGTGTGTGCAGTTCATCGCTACAATTGCTTAACTGTGTACTACGAATCCTTCCGCCATTGAGTAGATAAAACAATTAGTAAATACAAGCCCAATATTGTGTTGCTTCCCATTAAACATATAAATAAATCATTTTCAATGTGTCAGGAGACATTGGCAAGCAGAGTTAAAACTTCACTTTGAAGTGAAATTGAGATGATATCCAGAGGCATTAGGCAAAGACGTTTTTGAATTACCGACTTCACCACAAAGTAATGTTCGTTGTGTGCGGGAATCTTCCCTGGGAAAAAGACTTGATATTTCAGAATATAATCCACTGTTACGTTTGAAATAGTGATGCAATCTTTTAAACTATTTTAGAAGACAAAGCGTTTTCAGTTAGCAGTTTTTTAGGAGTAGAAATCGTGTCTGAAATGTTCGGTCATTTTTGCGCATTGAACTGTTTTTAAAGAATAATAAACACAACAATACACATTTACCCGTAAATGCTTTTAAAAGTGTGTTTTAGATACATTTTACGGCAGAAAAAATTAATACAACACAGGTACTACATTTTCATAGACACTCTGAACTGATCAGCGTCTTTGGTCCCCGGGTCCAGATTACAACCCTTATGCAAAACCGCATCGATAAAAATACGCTACAACACAAACACACGCGCCCCACACATACCTATACAGATACGTGCTCACTAACCCTTACACGCACACATACACACAGACGGACGTGCCCCACACAAA
>JAWQFJ010002717.1:70951-75951 GCA_034096865.1 Theodoxus fluviatilis | reverse complement strand
TAGGGCTGTAGTGATACTCAGGCCTTCCGCTGTGGCTGTCCTGCAGGCTTCCAGATGAACGTGTCCTCTGGCACTTGTCAAGGTAGGGCTGTAGTGGTAGTCAGGCCTTCCGCTGTGTCTGTCCTGCAGGCTTCCATGTGTCTTCTGGCACTTGTCAAGGTAGGGCTGTAGTGGTAGTCAGACGTTCCGCTGTGTCTGTCCTGCAGGCTTCTATGTGTCTTCTGGCATTGTCAAGGTAGGGCTGTAGTGATACTCAGGCCTTCCGCTGTGTCTGTCCTGCAGGCTTCCAGATGAACGTGTCCTCTGGCACTTGTCAAGGTAGGGCTGTAGTGGTAGTCAGGCCTTCCGCTGTGTCTGTCCTGCAGGCTTCCAGATGAACGTGTCCTCTGGCACTTGTCAAGGTAGGGATGTAGTGGTAGTCAGGCCTTCCGCTGTGTCTGTCCTGCAGGCTTCCAGATGAACGTGTCCTCTGGCACTTGTCAAGGTAGGGCTGTAGTGGTAGTCAGGCCTTCCGCTGTGTCTGTCCTGCAGGCTTCCATGTGTCTTCTGGCACGTGTCAAGGTAGGGCTGTAGTGGTAGTCAGGCCTTCCGCTGTGTCTGTCCTGCAGGCTTCCAGATGAACGTGTCCTCTGGCACTTGTCAAGGTAGGGCTGTAGTGGTAGTCAGGCCTTCCGCTGTGTCTGTCCTGCAGGCTTCCAGATGAACGTGTCCTCTGGCACTTGTCAAGGTAGGGCTGTAGTGGTAGGCAGGCCCTCCGCTGTGTCTGTCCTGCAGGCTTCCAGATGGACGTGTCCTCTGGCACTTGTCAAGGTAGGGCTGCAGTGATACTTAGGCCTTCCGCTGTGTCTGTCCTGCAGGCTTCCAGATGGACGTGTCTTCTGGCACTTGTCAAGGTAGGGCTGTAGTGGTAGTCAGGCCCTCCGCTGCGTCTGTCCTGCAGGCTTCCAGATGGACGTGTCTTCTGGCACTTGTCAAGGTAGGGCTGTAGTGGTAGTCAGGCCCTCCGCTGTGTCTGTCCTGCAGGCTTCCAGATGGACGTGTCTTCTGGCACGTGTCAAGGTAGGGCTGTAGTGGTAGTCAGGCCCTCCGCTGTGTCTGTCCTGCAGGCTTCCAGATGGACGTGTCTTCTGGCACTTGTCAAGGTAGGGCTGTAGTGGTAGTCAGGCCTTCCGCTGTGTCTGTCCTGCAGGTTCCAGATGGACGTGTCTTCTGGCACATGTCAAGGTAGGGCTGTAGTGATACTCAGGCCTTCCGCTGTGTCTGTCCTGCAGGCTTCCAGATGGACGTGTCCTCTGGCACATGTCAAGGTAGGGCTGTAGTGATACTCAGGCCTTCCGCTATGTCTGTCCTGCAGGCTTCCAGATGGACGTGTCCTCTGGCACATGTCAAGGTAGGGCTGTAGTGATACTCAGGCCTTCCGCTGTGTCTGTCCTGCAGGCTTCCATGTGTCTTCTGGCACTTGTCAAGGTAGGGCTGTAGTGGTAGTCAGGCCTTCTGCTGTGTCTGTCCTGCAGGCTTCCAGATGAACGTGTCCTCTGGCACTTGTCAAGGTAGGGCTGTAGTGGTAGTCAGACCTTCAGTATGTGTTTAGATTGGGCTTTGTTCTTCGATCGTGTGAGTCTAATGATACCCATACTTATAAACGCTGCTTAAATGCATGGTTGTTACTGTACTAATGAATAATGCGTGATTGTAACACGTTATATGTACGTATATATGTCTCATTTTCCGTTGGACTTGATACCGTCGTGTCTGTCTAATGGTACCCAGACTTATATACTGTGCATGAATACATGGTATACGTACATACATGTATGTCTGATTCTCCTTTGCACTTGATACCAACGAGTCTGTCTAATGGTAACCAGACTTATAAACCGTGGTTGAATGCATGACATTCTCTGTACGTACACATGTCTCATCCTCCTTCGCACTTGACACCAGACGTCAACGAGTGTGACAGCAGCCCATGCGCCCACCTCTGCAGCAACAACGTGGGCAGCTTCAGTTGTTCCTGTAACCCTGGCTACACACCGGATGGAACCAACTGCCTCGGTATGGATCGCAACCCACAGTGTGCAATTATTTCACTTTTGCGTCGACGGTTGCCAAGCCCCATATGTTGAAAGTGTGGGTGATGATAGTGCCATTCATCACATAAAAAAGGAAGCAGATACGAGATAACAATGAAATACAAAAACAGAGTAGACAGAAAGCAGGAATAGGGCTTGGGTAAAAATGAATGAGAAGGAGGAGGGGGAAAAGGAGGAGGAGGGAAAAAATGAGGAGAAGGCGAAAAAGGAGGAGAAGGGAAAAAGGAGGAGGAGGAGGAGGAGGAGGAGGAGGAGGAGGAGGAGGAGGAGGAGGAGGAGGAGGAGGAGGAGGAGGAGGAGGAGGAGGAGAAGGAGGAGGAGAAGGAGGACGATGGGGAGGGAGAGGGGGAGGGGGAGGGGGAGGAGGTGGAGGTGGAACAGGAGGTGGAAAATGAGGAGAAGGAGGTGGAAAAGGCGGTGGAAAAGGAGGTGGAAAAGGAGGAGGAGGAGGTGGAAAAGGAGGGGAAGGTGGAAAAGGTGGAAAAGAAGAAGGAGGAGAAGGTGAAAAAAGAGGAGTAGGGGAGGAGGAAAAGAAGGTGGAAAAGGAGGAGGAGGAGGAGGAGAAGGTAGAAAAGGAGGAAGAGGAGGAGGAGAAGGTGGAGGAGGAGGAGGAGGAGGAAAAGGTGGAAAAGGAAGTGGAGGAGGAGGAGGAGGAGGAGGAGGAGGAGGAGGAGGAGGAGGAGGAGGAGAAGGAGGAGGAGGAGGAGGAGGAGGAGGAGAAGGTGGAAAAGGAGGAGGAGGAGGAGGAGGAGGAGGAAGAAGAAAAAAAGGTTGGGGAGGAGGAGGAAGAGGAGGAGGAAGAGGAGGAAAAGGAGGGGGAGAAGAGGAGGAGGAGGAGGAGGAGGAGAAGGAGGAGGAGGAGGAGGAGAAGGAGGAGAAGGAGGAGGAGGAGGAGGAGAAGGAGGAGGAGGAGGAGGAGGAGGAGGAAGAGGAGGAGGAGGAGGAGGAGGAGGAGGAGGAGGAGGAGGAGGAGCAGGAAGAGGAGGAGGAGGAGGAGGAGGAGGAGGAGATGGAGGAGGAGGAGGGGGGGAGGAGGAGGAGGAGGAGGTGGAGGAGGAGGAGGAGGAGGAGGAGAAGGAGGAGGAGGAGGAGGAGGAGGAGGAGGAGGAGGAGGAGGAGGAGGAGGAGGAGGAGGAGGAGGAGGAGAGGAGGAGGAGGAGGAGGAGGAGGAGAAGGAGGAGGAGGTGGAAAGGAGGTGGAGGAGGAGGAGGAGGAGGAGGAGGAGGAGAAGGAGGAGGAGGAGGAGGAGGAGGCTGAAAAGATGGAAAAGGAGGAGGAGAAAGAGGTGGAAAAGGAGGAGGAGGAGTAGGTGGAAAAGGAGGAGGAGGAGGAGGAGGAGGAGGAGGAGGAAGAGGTGGAAGAGGAGGAGGAGGTGGAAGAGGAGGAAGAGGAAGAAGAGGAGGAGGAGGTGGAAGAGGAGGTGGGAGAGGAGGTGGGAGAGGAGGAGGAGGTGGAGGAGGAAGGAGGAGGAGGAGGAGGAAGGAGAGAGGGAGAGGAGAGAGGAGAGGAGGAGGAGGAGGAGAGGAGGAGGAGAGGAGGAGAGAGGAGGAGGAGGGACAAATGGGGAGGAGGGAGGAAGAGGAGGAGGAGAGGAGGAGGAGGAGGAGGGAGGAGGAGGAGGAGGAGGGAGGAGGAGGAGGAGAGAGGAGGAGGAGGAAGTGCACGAGGAGGAGGAGGAGGAGGAGGTGGAAGAAGAGGAGGCGGTGGAAGAGGAGGAGGAGGTGGGAGAGGAGGAGGAGGAGGTGGAAGAGAAGAAGGAGGTGGAGGAGGAGGTGGAAGAAGAGGAGGAGGTGGAAGAAGAGGAGGAGGTGGAAGAAGAGGAGGAGGTGGAAGAGGAGGAGGAGGTGGAACAGGAGGAGGAGGTGGAACAGGATAAGGAGGTGGAAGAGGACCAGGAGATGGAAGAGGAGGAGGAGGTGGAACAGGAGGAGGAGGTGGAGGAGGAGGTGGAAGAGGAGGAGGAGGTGGAAAAGGAGGAGGAGGTGGAAAAGGAGGAGGAGGTGGAAAAGGAGGAGGAGGTGGAAAAGGAGGAGGAAGAGAAAGAGGGAGAAGAAAAATAACATTATGATAACGATGATGATGGCGATAATTGCAAGGGCGAGGACGACGAATATGATGATGATGATGGTTATAATGATGACAACGATGACGACAACGATGACAAGGACGATAATTAAACAGGGGAAGACAAATTGGAAATGAAGGGAAGAAAAGATGAAATAGGAAACGAAAGGAAAACATGAATAGATAAAATGCAAATGAAGAAAGAACAGTGCATGTAATGATTTTGTAATGGGTTTGTGCAATGTGACAAATGCAGTTACGCATATAGTACAGGTTGGATTGCATTTATGATGGCATAGTTCCATCACTACATAGTCTGTGACAGCCATATAAGAATGCCTCGTGACGTTCTGCAGACAGGGACGAGTGCGCCAGTGCCAATGATGGATGCCAGCAACAGTGCGCCAACTCTGCAGGGAGCTTCTCCTGTGGCTGTAACCATGGTTACGTCTTGAACGCTGACGGCCAGACTTGCAGGGGTGAGTGGGTAGTGGGGTTTCTTCTCTGACTCACGTCGGTGCCAAGTATGGCGCTTGCCAAGTATGGCGCTGTGAGATCAGTAGCTCATAAAACTGTTGCTCTGTTCAGCGCATAGTTTTTTACACCATCATGTTCTCTTGATACTGTTTGCGTGATTATATCAAATAATGGCATTTCAAAACTAATCATGTAATACTTGTTGATGAATCTCGTTTTTCTATTGATTCAAATATTATCATAGTTATCCATCTCTCTCTCTCTCTCTCTCTCTCTCTCTCTCTCTCTCTCTCTCTCTCTCTCTCTCTCTCTCTCTCTCTCTCTCTCTCTCTCTCTCTCTCTCTCTCTCTCTCTCTCTATTTCTGA
>JAWQFJ010002717.1:50951-65951 GCA_034096865.1 Theodoxus fluviatilis | reverse complement strand
ATTCCAATAAATTTAGTGATTGAGCTTTTGCGATTGAGTTAGTGTTTTGCTTTGCAAATGCGTATTGAGTACAACTATCAGCAGCAGTATTTGATAAAGGAATTGCAGTGTTTTGTACTTACATTGCACACATCTTTAGATGACAGAGCTTTTACGAAGAGTATTTGATGAAGTCGAATTGGCGCTATGCACTTGCATTCCACATTTCTGTAGAAGACAGAGCTATTACAGTCTTGGATAAAAGTCAGTTTGGCGTTGTGCAGCTTCATTACATGTTTCTGACGAAGACAGGGTGATTCGACTGTAGTCGTATTTTTTCTGACATGCATATTTCAAAGGAAAAAATAACCATTCATGAATTTTAGTCATATGCTATTTTGTCGTGAAATATGTTAGAGTGACATACACATGTTGTATTGCCTTGAAACTATTGTTTTACTAGTGGGTTGCTTTCAAGTTTCTTTTAATGATTTAAATGTATGTTGCTGTAATGCATATTTATAACAAACAGGCTGAGGAAAACATTATGTGTGAGGTGAGGTGGCCGAGTGGTTAGCGCGCTGGACCTACAGCCGCTTGCGGCCAGTGGGTGCGGCGTTCGAAGCCGCGCGGTCCCCAGAATTGCATCCTTGAGCAAGATGCTTAACTCCCATTGCTTCTCCCCACCCAGGAGTGAAACCGGGTACCAAATGGCCCTCTTTAGGGCTACCAAACGGCCCTCCTCAGGGCCTCTCCCCAGGTCCTTCGGATGAGACCTTAATAAACCGAGGCCTAAGTGCGCTTAGAACCACTGGATAAGGCGCATTATAAATATAATAAAATTATTATTATTATTATTATTATTATTATTATTATTATTATTATTATTATTAATATTATTATTATTATTATTATTATTATTATTATGATATTAGTTTGTAGCTCACTGTGTTACGCACTGATGCAGGTCTACGTATCATATGTGCCTTGTTCCACCTCTTACTTTGTGTGTTGACTGGATTACGATTTTATTTCTTATAACTCACTCTCTCTCTCTCTCTCTCTCTCTCTCTCTCTCTCTCTCTCTCTCTCTCTCTCTCTCTCTCTCTCTCTTTCACTCTCTCTCTCTATCTCTCTCTCTCTCTCTCTCTCTCTCTCTCTCTCTTCTCTCTCTCTCTCTCTCTCTCTCTCTCTCTCTCTCTCTCTCTCTCTCTCTCCCATACTTCTCCTTTATATAATTCCGTTCCATACATTGAAACGACCCATTTCCCACAAAAGGAGCTGTGTTTAAGTACTTTTTGGAGTTAGTCAAAAGTGCTGCTTTCCATATAATCTTTTATTATTGAAAATGAATAATTTCCTTTTAAGTTTTGATCATCTTCGAAACATGCAATAGCTATAATAAAAGAAACAAAACTTCCTGTGCGTACAATCCTGTGCTATTTTGACATTCCTGTGTGGTATTTTCCTTCTTTTTTTAATAAATAGATGTGCATTTTGTGTCTTTGATTGTAGAAAAGAAATGTTTGTAGAATAAATCATTTTTAAAGCAAACTTGATTTGTGTTCGATAAGGTGTGTTGGCGTCTTTACCAAATATGTTTCCTGCGAGTTTAAATGCAAAATATTAATAAGTATTGTGACACACGTTCGGGTTAAGAAAGCATTCAAAAGGAAGCTGTTTTACGTTTATCCCAACTGCTTACAGTGTTTGCTTTCTGGCTTGTATACAACACATTAAAGGGATACAGGATAACTCTGTTCACATTAAGGTATTGCTGAAGATAAAACACTTTGCGGGTATTTACATGATATCTCAAACGGTGAAAACCGAAAATCAAGTTTTACATCTAGAAACAAGTTTCGAGCGATTTGATTCTTCATGTTAATCATATGCAGGATTTTGCTTTTCCAAGACCAAAAAGGAACAGACGAAAAGACAAACAAAAACATAGAAAGACAGTTATTTGCACACTCACACACAGGTAGGTACGTACGCACGAACGCTTGCACGCACAAACGCACGCACACACACACACACACACACACACACACACAAAAACACACACACTCACAGAGGGAGAAAAGAGAGATAGAGAGAGAGAGAGAGAGAGAGAGAGAGAGTGAGAGAGAGAGAGACGCACACACGCACACGCACACACACACACACACACACACACATACACACACACATACGCACGCAAACACATACAAGCACAAACACATACACACAAACACATACATTTGATCCAAACTCTATGACTGTGAACAACTGGTCACTTTCTCTTTATTCTTACGTCTTTTTGAACATGATGTGTCGTTATTACTAAGACTAAAAGCAGCGTTCCTAAAATTGTGACGACCAAACTTCTTTCACATGGTAGGCAAAAAATATATATCTTTCTTGCTCCCATTGAACTTCAAGGCTTCTGTCGTTTTTGTCTTTATCATACCTATGTACATACACATGCACCTTTCACATCAAGGACAGGTTTTCATGTAAAAGACATTCATCTTCCCTCGTTGAGTTTGGTTTTGACTTTTGTTTTTACGAGTCGCAAACACACGGCTTTGATCGGCCTTAGCTCCTCACACCTCTGTGCCGGGGTTATACAATTTTTCATGAAGAGTTCTCTGTGAGAGAAAGGACGTAATACTTCCCGTGATGAGTTGCTCATTGATTCTTTAATGCAAGTCACCTACACACACAGCCGTATTATGGCCACGCTTTCATCGCTTTCACGATTTCACATCCCTCGATCTGGACTTAAAGTTTTCTCATCAAGAGCTTGTTTGTGGAGACAGACCATTATGAATCCATTGCTGACTGATACCACTGATATAGTTGTGGATCACCCACTCACAGCGGCACATGTGTAATGGCCACGAATTGCCTGGGCTAATGGCTTCACATTTTATTGCCTGGTCTTTAGATTTTCACACCGATGGCTTTCCCATAAAGAAAATACATTATTATTCCCTTGCTGAATGAAACTATTGATTTTGTCATGCATCATCCACACACAGATATACAATAGCCACGCATTGATTGATCCCATTACTTCACGCCCTTTCGTCTGGACTTTCGATTTTCTCTGCAAGCGCTCCCCCTCCCCCCTACCCGGAGGAAAATACATAACAATTCATTTGCTGAATGGTGGTGTTGTCGGTGGGGGGTTTTATGTGTCCCTCACAAACAGCTGTATAATGGTAGCTTTCAGTTGCTCTTACGTCTTCACACTTCTTGTGACGTGCTCGTTCTTCACTTAAATTTAACTCATCCCAACTGAATAAATTAAATGGCTTGTTTCAATGTCTAGGGGTAAAATCTTGGAGAACCAATGCACGCACCTTCATTTCCTCACTCAAACTACTGATGTAAACTGTCTGATATTAAAGAAATGGCAAACCAGTATCAATATTCAAATGGATTGTTTAATTATTCAACCGCAATCACCCTAGAAAGGGGAATGGGCGGCAAGCGCCACAAAATGCATCAAATGCAAGCATAGTTAAACAGTAATTCAGTATTCATGACAAAACTCGCAAGGAGGAAAAACACACATGGAAAATAACGTCTGCCACTGAGCCAAGTAAAAACCAATGTACTTATCTGACCTCTTGATGAAAACGCAGAGCAGTTGTTGCACGGGCTTAACCCCCACGCCTAGTGCGTGCTACACTGGGGTAAGACAGGGGAAGAGGGGGTAGAGTGCACGCGACATTGCAGCCGGTGACTCGGGGAATTCACCACTTCGATGAAAATACGGCGACTCGTCATTCTCTCTGGTGTTCTAATTCTGCTTCGTAGAGATGGAGGGGACTTGTTCTTCCTTCATCGCTTCTGTAGAGGAGTCGGTTTTCCTGCGAGACAGGCCGTCTGGCTTCAGACAAGCAGGCAAGCAGGCGGGCAGGCAGGCAGGCAGGCAGTCCACCAACTTCATTACCCCACTGGCAAGTGGGTTTTCTCCTCGTCAGTTCCGGGCGGGCTGAGGCTTCTTTCCGCTACCATTTCACTCTCTCATTCTCAGTACATGGCCACCGCCATGGAAAAACCTATCCTAAGCAGGGCGCCCGCATCTTCGTGGATTCTGCTCTTCTAAAAATAAATGTAAGGACGCCCCGAACATACTACAACACTGGCTTATATGCACTCTCTGACGTCATACTGTCCACTCGGTCCAATCCTGTCACAGCTCGTCTAACTCCGCTCTGATTGATCAGTTCGACTAGCTCAAAGTCATAGATTGGTTGACGTGATATCACCAGTGGAGAACACAACTCATAATACTTCCAAGTCATTTTCCTTACACAGGGGTCATTTCTCTTCTAACACCGGCTCAGGGCAGGGAAAAAGTCACTAAGGCTACGGCTCAGCAGACACCTGATAATAATACTAATAAAACAGAAGATGGGGAAAACGTTGTCTCGCCACACTTCTCTACCTGGACTTTGAATATTTCCACACAGGTGCTCGCTCCTTTACCAAAGCACAGGGAACAGATGGACAGCCGGATTCCAGGAGACAAAAGAAATAATAATCACAAAGATCGCTGGGAGGTGTTGGAATCTCATGTTTAGTATGAAAACAAACGTTTCGGGCGTAGCCCTTCATCAGTTTACCAAAGAACAGCCGTTCCTTTAATCAACGGTCTTTGCCATTCCCCCACGGGCATCACTGAAAGCGTCAGCCTTCGCTCTGTCTTGCCTCGCCCACACTGCAGCGCGCGGTCAGGCCGTCTCATCCAGTGCTCCCTCCCACACATCCAGCGCTCCCTCCCACACATCCAGCGCTCCCTCCCACACATCCAGCGCTCCCTCCCACACATCCAGCGCTCCCTCCCACACATCCAGCGCTCCCTCCCACACATCCAGCGCTCCCTCCCACACATCCAGTGCTCCCTCCCACACATCCAGCGCTCCCTCCCACACATCCAGCGCTCCCTCCCACACATCCAGCGCTCCCTCCCACACATCCAGCGCTCCCTCCCACACATCCAGCGCTCCCTCCCACACATCCAGCGCTCCCTTACACACATCCAGCGCTCCCTCCCACACATCCAGCGCTCCCTCCTACACATCCAGCGCTCCCTCCCACACATCCAGCGCTCCCTCCCACACATCCAGCGCTCCCTCCCACACATCCAGCGCTCCCTCCCACACATCCAGCGCTCCCTCCCACACATCCAGCGCTCCCTTACACACATCCAGCGCTCCCTCCCACACATCCAGCGCTCCCTCCCACACATCCAGCGCTCCCTCCCACACATCCAGCGCTCTCTCCCACACATCCAGCGATCTCTCCCACACATCCAGCGCTCCCTCCCACACATCCAGCGCTCCCTCCCACACATCCAGCGCTCCCTCCCACATATCAAGCGCTCCCTCCCACACATCCAGCGCTCCCTCCACACATCCAGCGCTCCCTCCCACACATCCAGCGCTCCCTCCAACACATTCAGCGCTCCCTTCCACATTTCCAGCGCTCGCCCCACACATCCAGCGCTCCCTCCCACACATCCAGCGCTCCCTCCCACACATCCAGCGCTCCCTCCCACACATCCAGCACTCCCTCCAACACATCCAGCGCTCCCTCCCACATTTCCAGCGCTCCCTCCCACACATCAAGCGCTCCCTGCCACACATCCAGCGCTCCCTCCCACACATCCAGCACTCCCTCCCACACATCCAGCACTTTCTCCCACACATCCAGCGCTCCCTCCCACACATCAAGCGCTCCCTCCCACACATCCAGCGCTCCCTCCCACACATCAAGCGCTCCCTCCCACACATCCAGCGCTCCCTCCCACACATCCAGCGCTCCCTCCCACACATCCAGCGCTCCCTCCCACACATCCAGCACTCCCTCCCACACATCCAGCACTTTCTCCCACACATCCAGCGCTCCCTCCCACACATCAAGCGCTCCCTCCCACACTTCCAGCGCTCCCTCCCACACATCAAGCGCTCCCTCCCACACATCCAGCGCTCCCTCCCACACATCCAGCGCTCCCTCCCACACATCCAGCGCTCTCTCCCACACATCCAGCGCTCCCTCCCACACATCAAGCGCTCCCTCCCACAGATGCAGCGCTCCCTCCCACACATCCAGCGCTCCCTCCCACACATCCAGCTCTCTCTCCCACACATCCAGCGCTCCCTCCCACACATCAAGCGCTCCCTCCCACACATCCAGCGCTCCCTCCCACACATCAAGCGCTCCCTCCCACACATCCAGCGCTCCCTCCCACACATCCAGCGCTCCCTCCCACACATCCAGCGCTCCCTCCCACACTTCCAGCGCTCCCTCCCACACATCCAGCGCTCCCTCCCACACTTCCAGCGCTCCCTCCCACACATCCAGCGCTCCCTCCCACACATCCAGCGCTCCCTCCCACACTTCCAGCGCTCCCTCCCACACATCCAGCACTCCCTCCAACACATCCAGCGCTCCCTCCCACATTTCCAGCGCTCCCTCCCACACATCCAGCGCTCCCTCCCACACATCCAGCGCTCCCTCCCACACATCCAGCGCTCTCTCCCACACATCCAGCGCTCCCTCCCACACATCCAGCGCTCCCTCCCACACATCCAGCGCTCCCTCCTACACATCCAGCGCTCCCTCCCACACATCCAGCGCTCCCTCCCACACATCAAGCGCTCCCTCCCACACATCCAGCGCTCCCTCCCACACATCAAGCGCTCCCTCCCACACATCAAGCGCTCCCTCCCACACATCCAGCGCTCCCTCCCACACATCAAGCGCTCCCTCCCACACATCCAGCGCTCCCTCCTACACATCCAGCGCTCCCTCCCACACATCCAGCGCTCCCTCCTACACATCCAGCGCTCCCTCCCACACATCCAGCACTTTCTCCCACACATCCAGCGCTCCCTCCCACACATCAAGCGCTCCCTCCCACAGATGCAGCGCTCCCTCCCACACATCCAGCGCTCCCTCCCACACATCCAGCACTCTCTCCCACACATCCAGCGCTCCCTCCCACACATCAAGCGCTCCCTCCCACACATCCAGCGCTCCCTCCCACACATCAAGCGCTCCCTCCCACACATCCAGCGCTCCCTCCCACACATCCAGCGCTCCCTCCCACACATCCAGCGCTCCCTCCCACACTTCCAGCGCTCCCTCCCACACATCCAGCGCTCCCTCCCACACTTCCAGCGCTCCCTCCCACACATCCAGCGCTCCCTCCCACACATCCAGCGCTCCCTCCCACACTTCCAGCGCTCCCTCCCACACATCCAGCGCTCCCTCCCACACATCCAGCGCTCCCTCCCACATTTCCAGCGCTCCCTCCCACACATCCAGCGCTCCCTCCCACACATCCAGCGCTCCCTCCCACACATCCAGCGCTCTCTCCCACACATCCAGCGCTCCCTCCCACACATCCAGCGCTCCCTCCCACACATCCAGCGCTCCCTCCCACACATCCAGCGCTCACTCCCACACATCAAGCGCTACCTCCCACACATCCAGCGCTCCCTCCCACACATCCAGCGCTCACTCCCACACGTCCAGCGCTCCCTCCCACACATCCAGCGATCCCTCCCACACGTCCAGCTCTCTCTCCCACACATCCAGCGCTCCTTCCCACACATCAAGCGCTCCCTCCCACACCTCCCACACATCAAGTGTTCCCTCCCACACATCACGCCATCCCTCCCACACATCCCACACATCAAGCGCTCTCTCCCACACATCCAGCGCTCCCTTCCCACACATCAAGCGCTCCCTCCCACACCTCCCACACATCAAGAGTTCCCTCCCACACATCACGCCATCCCTCCCACACATCCAGCGCTCTCTCCCACACATCAAGCGCTCCCTCCACACATCCAGCGCTCCCTCCCACACATCCAGCGCTCCCTCCCACACATCCAGCGCTCCCTCCCACACATCCAGCGCTCCCTCCCACACATCCAGCGCTCACTCCCACACATCCAGCGCTCCCTCCCACACATCCAGCGCTCCCTCCCACACATCCAGCGCTCCCTCCGACACATCCAGCGCTCACTTTCACACATCCAGCGCTCTCTCCCACACATCCAGCGCTCCCTCCCACACATCCAGCTCTCCCTCACACACATCCAGCGCTCCCTCCCACACATCCAGCTCTCCCTCACACACACCCAGCGCTCCCTCCCACACATCCAGCGGTCCCTCCCACACATCCAGCGCTCACTTTCACACATCCAGCGGTCCCTCCCACACATCCAGCGCTCCCTCCCACACATCCAGCTCTCCCTCACACACATCCAGCGCTCCCTCCCACACATCCAGCTCTCCCTCACACACATCTAGCGCTCCCTCCCACACATCCAGCGCTCACTTTCACCTATCCAGCGCTCCCTCCCACACATCCAGCGTTCCCTCCCACACATCCAGCGCTCCCTCCCACACATCCAGCGCTCACTTTCACACATCCTGCGCTCCCTCCCACACATCCAGCGCTCCCTCCCACACATCCAGCGTTCACCTTAACACATCCAGCGCTCCCTCCCACACATCCAGCTCTCCCTCCCACACATCCAGCTCTCCCTCCCACACATCCAGCGTTCACTTTCACACATCCAGCGCTCCCTCCCACACATCCAGCGCTCCCTCCCACACATCCAGCTCTCCCTCCCACACATCGAGCGCTCCCTCCTACACATCCAGCTCTCCCTCCCACACATCCAGCTCTCCCTCCCACACATCCAGCTCTCCCTCACACACATCCAGCTCTCCCTCACACACATCCAGCGCTCCCTCCCACACATCCAGCGCTCACTTTCACCTATCCAGCGCTCCCTCCCACACATCCAGCTCTCCCTCACACACATCCAGCGCTCCCTCCCACACATCCAGCGCTCACTTTCACCTATCCAGCGCTCCCTCCCACACATCCAGCGCTCCCTCCCACACATCCAGCTCTCCCTCCCACACATCCAGCTCTCCCTCCCACACATCCAGCTCTCCCTCCCACACATCCAGCGCTCCCTCTCGCATATAAAGCGCTCACTCCCACACATCCAGCGCTCCCTCCCACACATCCAGCGCTCCCTCCCACACATCCAGCTCTCCCTCCCACACATCCAGCGCTCCCTCCACACATCCAGCGCTCCCTCCCACACATCCAGCTCTCCCTCCCACACATCCAGCGCTCCCTCCCACACATCCAGCTCTCCCTCCCACACATCCAGCTCTCCCTCCCACACATCCAGCTCTCCCTCCCACACATCCAGCGCTCCCTCTCGCATATAAAGCGCTCACTCCCACACATCCAGCGCTCCCTCCCACACATCCAGCGCTCCCTCCCACACATCCAGCTCTCCCTCCCACACATCCAGCGCTCCCTCGCACACATCCAGCGCTCCCTCCCACACATCCAGCGCTCCCTCCCACACATCCAGCTCTCCCTCTCACACATCCAGCGCTCCCTCCCACACATCCAGCGCTCCCTCCCACACATCCAGCGCTCCCTCTCACACATCCAGCTCTCCCTCTCACACATCCAGCGCTCCCTCCCACACATCCAGCTCTCCCTCCCACACATCCAGCGCTCCCTCCCACACATCCAGCGCTCCCTCAAACGCTCCCTCCCACACATCCAGCGCTCCCTCCCACACATCCAGCGCTCCCCCTCACACATCCAGCGCTCCCTCTCACACATCCAGCTCTCCCTCTCACACATCCAGCTCTCCCTCTCACACATCCAGCTCTCCCTCTCACACATCCAGCGCTCCCTCTCACACATCCAGCGCTCCCTCTCACACATCCAGCGCTCCCTCTCACACATCCAGCTCTCCCTCTCACACATCCAGCTCTCCCTCTCACACATCCAGCGCTCCCTCTCACACATCCAGCGCTCCCTCTCACACATCCAGCGTTCCCTCTCACACATCCAGCGCTCCCTGTCACACATCCAGCTCTCCCTCTCACACATCCAGCGCTCCCTCTCACACATCCAGCGCTCCCTCAAACGCTCCCTCCCACACATCCAGCGCTCCCTCCCACACATCCAGCGCTCCCTCTCACATATAAAGCGCTCCCTCCCACACATCCAGCGCTCCCTCCCACACATCCAGCGCTCCCTCCCACACATCCAGCGCTCCCTCCCACACATCCAGCGCTCCCTCTCACATATAAAGCGCTCCCTCCCACACATCCAGCGCTCCCTCCCACACATCCAGCGCTCCCTCTCACATATAAAGCGCTCCCTCCCACACATCCAGCGCTCCCTCCCACACATCCAGCGCTCCCTCTCACATATAAAGCGCTCCCTCCCACACATCCAGCGCTCCCTCCCACACATCCAGCGCTCCCTCCCACACATCCAGCGCTCCCTCCCACACATCCAGCGCTCCCTCCCACACATCCAGCGCTCCCTCTCACACATCTAGCGCTCCCTCCCACACATCCAGCGCTCCCTCCCACACATCCAGCGCTCCCTCCCACACATCCAGCGCTCCCTCCCACACATCCAGCGCTCACTTTCACACATCCAGCGCTCCCTCCCACACATCCAGCGCTCCCTCCCACACATCCAGCGCTCCCTCCCACACATCCAGCGCTCCCTCCCACACATCCAGCGCTCCCTCCCACACATCCAGCGCTCCCTCCCACACATCCAGCGCTCCCTCCCACACATCCAGCGCTCCCTCCCACACATCCAGCGCTCCCTCCCACACATCCAGCGCTCACTTTCACACATCCAGCGCTCCCTCCCACACATCCAGCGCTCTCTCCCACACATCCAGCGCTCCCTCCCACACATCTAGCGCTCCCTCCCACACATCCAGCGCTCCCTCTCACGCATCCAGCGCTCCCTCCCACACATCCAGCGCTCCCTCCCACACATCCAGCGCTCCCTCCCACACATCCAGCGCTCCCTCCCACACATCAAGCGCTCCATCTCACACATCCAGCGCTCCCTCCCACACATCCAGCGCTCCCTCTCACATATAAAGCGCT
The DNA here is from genome assembly GCA_034096865.1 of Theodoxus fluviatilis. Taxonomy (NCBI): domain Eukaryota; kingdom Metazoa; phylum Mollusca; class Gastropoda; order Cycloneritida; family Neritidae; genus Theodoxus; species Theodoxus fluviatilis. The sequence goes on along the minus strand of JAWQFJ010002717.1, from coordinate 54,998 downwards.
CCCTCACACACATCCAGCGCTCACTTTCACATATAAAGCGCTCCCTCACACACATCCAGCGCTCCCTCACACACATCCAGCGCTCCCTCTCACATATAAAGCGCTCCCTCACACACATCCAGCGCTCACTTTCACACATCCAGCGCTCCCTCCCACACATCCAGCGCTCTCTCCCACACATCCAGCGCTCCCTCCCACACATCCAGCGCTCACTTTCACACATCCAGCGGTCCCTCCCACACATCCAGCGCTCCCTCCCACACATCCAGCGCACCCTCCCACACATCAAACGCTCACTTTCACACATCCAGCGGTCCCTCCCACACATCCAGCGGTCCCTCCCACACATCCAGCGCTCCCTCCCACACATCCAGCGCTCCCTCCCACACATCCAGCGCTCTCTCCCACACATCCAGCGCTCCCTCCCACACATCCAGCGCTCCCTCCCACACATCCAGCGCTCACTTTCACACATCCAGCTCTCCCTCCCACACATCCAGCGCTCCCTCCCAAACATCCAGCGCTCCCTCCCACACATCCAGCGCTCCCTCCCACACATCCAGCGCTCTCTCCCAAACATCCAGCGCTCCCTCCCACACATCCAGCGCTCACTTTCACACATCCAGCGGTCCCTCCCACACATCCAGCGCTCCCTCCCACACATCCAGCGCTCCCTCCCACACATCCAGCGCTCTCTCCCACACATCCAGCGCTCCCTCCCACACATCCAGCGCTCTCTCCCACACATCCAGCGCTCCCTCCTACACATCCAGCGCTCCCTCCCACACATCCAGCGCTCCCTCCCACACATCCAGCGCTCCCTCCCACACATCCAGCGCTCCCTCCCACACATCCAGCGCTCACTTTCACACATCCAGCGCTCCCTCCCACACATCCAGCGCTCCCTCCCACACATCCAGCGCTCCCTCCGACACATCCAGCGCTCACTTTCACACATCCAGCGCTCCCTCCCACACATCCAGCGCTCCCTCCCACACATCCAGCTCTCCCTCACACACATCCAGCGCTCCCTCCCACACATCCAGCTCTCCCTCACACACATCCAGCGCTCCCTCCCACACATCCAGCGCTCCCTCCCACACATCCAGCGCTCCCTCCCACACATCCAGCTCTCCCTCCCACACATCCAGCGCTCCCTCCCACACATCCAGCGCTCCTTCCCACACATCCAGCGCTCCCTCCCACACATCCAGCGCTCCCTCCCACACATCCAGCGCTCCCTCCCACACATCCAGCGCTCCCTCTCACACATCCAGCGCTCCCTCCCACACATCCAGCGCTCCCTCCCACACATCCAGCGCTCCCTCCCACACATCCAGCGCTCCCTCCCACACATCCAGCGCTCCCTCCCACACATCCAGCTCTCCCTCCCACACATCCAGCTCTCCCTCCCACACATCCAGCTCTCCCTCCCACACATCCAGCTCTCCCTCCCACACATCCAGCGCTCCCTCTCGCATATAAAGCGCTCACTCCCACACATCCAGCGCTCCCTCCCACACATCCAGCGCTCCCTCCCACACATCCAGCTCTCCCTCCCACACATCCAGCGCTCCCTCCCACACATCCAGCGCTCCCTCCCACACATCCAGCGCTCCCTCCCACACATCCAGCTCTCCCTCTCACACATCCAGCGCTCCCTCCCACACATCCAGCGCTCCCTCCCACACATCCAGCGCTCCCTCTCACACATCCAGCTCTCCCTCTCACACATCCAGCGCTCCCTCCCACACATCCAGCGCTCCCTCCCACACATCCAGCGCTCCCTCCCACACATCCAGCGCTCCCTCAAACGCTCCCTCCCACACATCCAGCGCTCCCTCCCACACATCCAGCGCTCCCTCCCACACATCCAGCGCTCCCTCTCACACATCCAGCTCTCCCTCTCACACATCCAGCTCTCCCTCTCACACATCCAGCTCTCCCTCTCACACATCCAGCGCTCCCTCTCACACATCCAGCGCTCCCTCTCACACATCCAGCGCTCCCTCTCACACATCCAGCTCTCCCTCTCACACATCCAGCGCTCCCTCTCACACATCCAGCGCTCCCTCTCACACATCCAGCGCTCCCTCTCACACATCCAGCGTTCCCTCTCACACATCCAGCGCTCCCTGTCACACATCCAGCTCTCCCTCTCACACATCCAGCGCTCCCTCTCACACATCCAGCGCTCCCTCAAACGCTCCCTCCTACACATCCAGCGCTCCCTCCCACACATCCAGCGCTCCCTCTCACATATAAAGCGCTCCCTCCCACACATCCAGCGCTCCCTCCCACACATCCAGCGCTCCCTCCCACACATCCAGCGCTCCCTCCCACACATCCAGCGCTCCCTCTCACATATAAAGCGCTCCCTCCCACACATCCAGCGCTCCCTCCCACACATCCAGCGCTCCCTCTCACATATAAAGCGCTCCCTCCCACACATCCAGCGCTCCCTCCCACACATCCAGCGCTCCCTCTCACATATAAAGCGCTCCCTCCCACACATCCAGCGCTCCCTCCCACACATCCAGGGCTCCCTCCCACACATCCAGCGCTCCCTCCCCCACATCCAGCGCTCCCTCTCACACATCCAGCGCTCCCTCTCACACATCTAGCGCTCCCTCCCACACATCCAGCGCTCCCTCCCATACATGCAGCGCTCCCTCCCACACATCCAGCGCTCCCTCCCACACATCCAGCGCTCACTTTCACACATCCAGCGCTCCCTCCCACACATCCAGCGCTCCCTCCCACACATCCAGCGCTCCCTCCCACACATCCAGCGCTCCCTCCCACACATCCAGCGCTCCCTCCCACACATCCAGCGCTCCCTCCCACACATCCAGCGCTTCCTCTCACACATCCAGCGCTCCCTCCCACACATCCAGCGCTCCCTCCCACACATCCAGCGCTCACTTTCGCACATCCAGCGCTCCCTCCCACACATCCAGCGCTCTCTCCCACACATCCAGCGCTCCCTCCCACACATCTAGCGCTCCCTCCCACACATCCAGCGCTCCCTCTCACGCATCCAGCGCTCCCTCCCACACATCCAGCGCTCCCTCCCACACATCCAGCGCTCCCTCCCACACATCCAGCGCTCCCTCCCACACATCAAGCGCTCCATCTCACACATCCAGCGCTCCCTCCCACACATCCAGCGCTCCCTCTCACATATAAAGCGCTCCCTCACACACATCCAGCGCTCACTTTCACATATAAAGCGCTCCCTCACACACATCCAGCGCTCCCTCACACACATCCAGCGCTCCCTCTCACATATATAGCGCTCCCTCACACACATCCAGCGCTCACTTTCACACATCCAGCGCTCCCTCCCACACATCCAGCGCTCTCTCCCTCACATCCAGCGCTCCCTCCCACACATCCAGCGCTCACTTTCACACATCCAGCGGTCCCTCCCACACATCCAGCGCTCCCTCCCACACATCCAGCGCACCCTCCCACACATCAAACGCTCACTTTCACACATCCAGCGGTCCCTCCCACACATCCAGCGGTCCCTCCCACACATCCAGCGCTCCCTCCCACACATCCAGCGCTCCCTCCCACACATCCAGCGCTCTCTCCCACACATCCAGCGCTCCCTCCCACACATCCAGCGCTCCCTCCCACACATCCAGCGCTCACTTTCACACATCCAGCTCTCCCTCCCACACATCCAGCGCTCCCTCCCAAACATCCAGCGCTCCCTCCCACACATCCAGCGCTCCCTCCCACACATCCAGCGCTCTCTCCCAAACATCCAGCGCTCCCTCCCACACATCCAGCGCTCACTTTCACACATCCAGCGGTCCCTCCCACACATCCAGCGCTCCCTCCCACACATCCAGCGCTCCCTCCCACACATCCAGCGCTCTCTCCCACACATCCAGCGCTCCCTCCCACACATCCAGCGCTCTCTCCCACACATCCAGCGCTCCCTCCTACACATCCAGCGCTCCCTCCCACACATCCAGCGCTCCCTCCCACACATCCAGCGCACCCTCCCACACATCCAGCGCTCCCTCCCACACA
>JAWQFJ010002717.1:40000-42500 GCA_034096865.1 Theodoxus fluviatilis | reverse complement strand
GGGAAAGAATGAACGAAGTGCAAGGCAGGAGTAATGCGAAGAACCATGACGACGAGTTGAAAAAGACTAAGAACACGTGAAGAAAGGCAGACCACGACGACATAGAAAGAGGTAGATAGAGGTGGGGCACATGAAGACGATGGCAAAGACCATGACAGCGATGAGACTGCGACAACGACGCTAAAGAAACATCATAAATCGCAGTGAAAACTGCTGAATCACGTAATGACATCATCGCCGTCAGCTGCTGTGACCATCGCCCAACATGCAGCAGTGTTTCCATGCTTGTGCTAGCGCTACGGTATGCACTCGTACTTTGATAAATATTTTCATGAATACATACGTATACTCACGCTTACTCACACACATGCACGCACGCACAAACACATGAGTTGGCACATAAACACACACACACACACACACACACACACATATATATATATATATATATATATATATATATATATATATATATATATATATATATATATATATATATATATATATATGCACAGAGAAGCAAACAAACACGCGCGCGCGGGTACAGGTATATATGCATGCACGCGTACGCATAAGCATGCATGCATGAACGCGCGAGCCTTCACACAATCTCGCACATATAGGCATTTGCGTATTCACGCACGCGTACAAAGGCACACAGATTCACACACACATGCACACACGCGCGCGCGAGCAAGGACGCACGCACATACACACACATACATACGCACGCCCCAATTGTGAGGAGACCAAAAAATATTCTACCAAGAACCTAAAAAAAAAATGCCGGTGAGTATTTAAATAAAAGTTGGCCCATGGTCACATCAAATGTTGATCGGAACACACACACACACACACACACGCGCGCGCGCGCAAATACATACGCACACCCCCACGTAGGCACACGTATAACAAACGCATCCAATGTAAAAAGTATCCTTTCAGAAGTCTTCTAGTTCCCATGACTTCTTTCTGACCTTCGCCATTCTATGAATCCCCTTTGACAAGTGCAGGAATGTTCTTTCCGTTGGTAGATGTGCGTCGCTGTATTTCCCTTCGAGTCATGCAGTGATCCCGTGTCAGAGGAGGCCTGAGGCTTGTTCAGGAGGCGCAGCGATTCAAAGCGCTGCTCAGCGCTGCAAGTGATTCACTCCTGAACGGCAATTTTGGGGCGTGATTCACTCAGCGCTGAGCAGCGCTGTGAATCACCAATCCGACGGGCTTCAGATGATTTTGCATCACAATCAAAATGGCGTCTTCGATCCCGCACTGGCCGTCGATGCGTAAAATAACCCTCAGAAACATCATTTTGGGACTGGAACGGGCTTTATTTGCCCCAAGCGCTCTGTATGTGCGAGTAATGGCAAGTAAGGATGACATAGTAGTGGACTTTATTCATGCAGAATACATTTAAACGTGCATAAACGATGTCTGTGGCAAAGAAAACACTTTCTTCGCGTCTATCAACACAACATGGGGCGCAGAAGATTTACTTCCCCTTTAACAAGTGAAGCGCTGCACAAAATCTGAGGCGTTCAGGAGTGGCAAAGAGCGCTCAATTGCCAACATGAAGCGCTCGTGCAGCGCTGAGTACTCCTGAACAAGCCTCTGGTGACACCATTCTCGCGTGCCTGCGTGAGGGGAGCTTCGCATTCAGGACAGCCGACACGGGCAGCGACCGTGATGAAAGAACTGAGGGGCAAAGGTCACGGGGAAAGACAGCACGCAACGTCTTTGGTGTTGTTACCACGGCCAAGGAGGTTTTGTTTTACTCTCGGTTTATTAATTAGTTAGCAAAATAACTTTAACAATTCAAAACGGATCCTGGTGAAATATAATGGAAGGTCAGGTTTATTCCAAGGAACAACCCTTTAAATTTTGAAGTTTATCTGTTATCTCTTTCGGAATTACGACCAAAAAGAGAAATTTTATCGCAAATCGAGAAATTGACGACGTCAAACTATTAATGACTTCGTCGTATGCTTTCGGCACTCATAAATCGTTTTCACTAGTTTCAGCCACTAAAATGAACTAAACTTCGTAGAGTCAGGCTTAGCTAGCAGAAAAGTATTTCAGAATTAATTATGCAGGCATAGAAGAGTAGTTTTAATTTGCTTAATGGAGTTTTGCGCTCTCAAAGTGTTCTCTAGTTTGATGGTATACCTGGTCGTTACGTCTGTTCGGATACAAATTTAAAGTCCCCCGTTAATTCGTTGCTTCGTGAGGGGAAATAATTGCCTTGTAACCACTACATCGTAACTTTGACCAAAGCATTGTATTCATGTTCTGGGATTTACCTTGTGCAAAAATGTATTGTTGATTACATAGATGCATTATGATTGACGGGTGAAAAGACGGAATGAAATACTTATAGATTATATAAATGTTCTTATTTTTTTTACGTGGATTGACAACTCTCAACACGAAGAAAACCTACGTTCATAACTTTATACATCTTGACAAGTATGTACTTGTACATTGAATTTCGTTCGCAGCATCA
>JAWQFJ010002717.1:5000-35000 GCA_034096865.1 Theodoxus fluviatilis | reverse complement strand
TACATATCTGAGGCCTTATATGAAGAAGTTGTTTCTGTCTTTTTTACCCGTATACAGGTACGCACGTATATGTACATGTAAAATGGTTCTGTATGTTTGTGTGTGCATGTGCGCGTTTGTGTGTGTGTGTGCGTGTGTGTGAGTGTGCGTGTGTGCGTATGTGTGTGTGTGCGTGCGTGCGTGCGTGTGTGTGTGCATGTGTGTCTGTGTGTGTGTGTCTGTGTGTGTGTGTGTCTGTGTGAGTGTGCGTGCGTGCATGCGTGCGTGCGTGTGTGCGTGTGTATGCATGTGTGTGTGTGTGTGTGTGCATGTGTGTGTGTTTGTGTGTGTGTGTATGCGTGTGCGTGAGTGTTCCAATGTAGATTCATTATCACATCAAGTATGAAAAGCAATGTATGCAGTCTACATTCAAATGCTGTGAATGTCATCTTCCCTGGCACAACCATCAGGTAATTTGAAGACACAGTTTTCCCCACTCATGGGACAGAGGTGTGGAAAAGAGAAAAAACACTGAAAGAGGAAAGAGCAAAACAACAGAGAGACAATCGGCAATAGCGAGATAGTTCAACGGGACACACGAAACTTTACTCTGGCTCCTAGTTGCAAGAAGTTGCGTAGATATATTGTGTATGACTATGAGTGGCAAATGGAACTTACAACACTGGATAGCTTCAATAGTAGGCCTATAGTACGGATCAATTAAGTGATGTACATATGCCATCAATAACACAAGATGCAGAGGCAATCCAAACTACAAACGCAGTGTAGCTATAGCCACTAAAACCACGCATCACAATTCACTGCCTCTTCACAAATAGTACACGGCAAACAAATTGGACCATCTAGGCAGTACCCGAGTAAATCCCCAATTACGGACCCCTGATAAATCCCTGCTACAAATCCCTCAGGGAACACTAAGAAAAGCCCAAACGGGTCCGAATACTTTCCTGTATAGAGATCCATCCATATGGATCCGATACGGGGCCCTATAAGCTGTGCTGAGTAAATCCTGATACGCACGCCGCTCGCACGTACCCACGCGCGCACACACACGCGTGAGCACACACGCACACACGTACGCACTCAAGATGGGTGGAGTGTTTTACTGCCTATCAGCCTTTGCAGGCTATATAAGGCCAATAAGCATGAAAATCACTAGAGCAGTTTAGAGTAAACGCAAATTAAGTCACGGTGTCCCTGGTTATTCGCCTTTTACGAATTACGTAGGGAGACGCGGTGGGTCAATTCTGACCTCGTACCCACAGGGGGAGTACGCATTCAAGATAGCCATCATTCACTAACAATTCCAGGAAAGGCAACTCTAGTGCTCACAGCTGCAAGGCAAGCATGATGAAACGGCGTGCACGATCACGAACGAAGCGATACACCTGTAGACACTCGTAGCGAAAGTCGTCGTCTGCGTGGAGAGATGTTAACCAGTGGTCTAAGGGAAGCAACTCTTCTGCAGCTTCAGGCGAGTTCGATCTCGTTTGCCCTCCTAATCATAAGGAGTGTTGCAATATTTGTACGAGGCACTTCCAGCACAATAAGTGATTGTCACCTTTTTGAAAATGCTGATTTGCTGTGATCCGATTGGTCGATAACACGCAGCACCCTACCGATCGCTCCACGGTTGAGTTCCGAAGCCGTAACAAAGCCTTTCAGCGTTAGGCAGCCAGAACCAGGGATTGTGTTCGTTCTTGCTCTACTTGTTTACTACAAAGAGTCTCCCTCTGAGCAGACGTTGGAAGCGTCTTGTCACGCCATACACTCCCTGTCCAGTATCCTGAGACTTTTCGACGACTGATGTAATATTTTGTCGGCCGCAAGACCAGCCGCTAATTTTGATCATTCTTAATAGTTTTGTTCATGCAAAAAAGCCATGACACTAGACATGTGTTTTGGTTCCAACAGCAAACAGCCCGTTCAATCCTGTAGACATTATACACCGACCTACGTCATCTCCCGCATGAAGCCAACTGCGGATCACTTACAGCCCAGCAACGGCCCACGACAACAACAGGTTGTCGGCGTCTCATGGCTACACCATTGTCGTGTATTGTGTGCGCATATCTTGAGATTATCTGTCGGGCAAGTCATCTGGAATTCGTGCTGCAATTTGGCGGCAATACGACGCAAATCTTTAGATGTCTCGACGTGCACATGTGCCAGGAGCCATGACGAACTCAAGTCCACAGAGAGCCTTGGGAAAGAGACCTCTGGTTTACAAAAAATTGCCTTTCACTTACATTGCTTTTGGGGGGTGGGATGATTTTGGCAATAGTAAGCAGGAGAATATTTCAGTGTCCAGGTGAGAATAAGCCCTGGATGTGTGCACATGTACACTTGTGCGACTGTTCTTCTGAAAGTACCCATTGTAATGCAGGAAGCCCAGTCAACTTGAGGTGTTTGTAAGCTAGATAATGCCAACAGATCTAATCGAAACTACGGAAACTTAAATCACTGTGGTGTCACATTGCATCTTTTCTACCTCATCCCCGACTAGAAATGTTCTTTGTATGTTGTCAAGTATTCACACCTTGCATACTAGACATCTTTAGTCACAACCACTTCCTATCAAGTTCAGCTGTTTTAATTGGCTGTCAATGAATGCAACTTGAAAAAACAATTACTATGAAGTTAAAATGTACCTCTTTTGAAACATAAGAGAAGGGCAAACTTTCACCTTCTGTCCTTGTGACTTAAATGCTCACTGGCTATTTGATCTTGAGCTTCTGAACACAACAAAGTGATTACTCATGTCCATGACAGATCACATGACAGTCAGGATTCAAGCATGGCAAAATAATTTATTGAGGCAGAAGAGCGTTACCAGGAATTGAACAAATGTGATGCATAGAAAGAGCCAGTTAGACGAAGGTATGTTTGGACAGCACAGAAAGTAATGCATTCTTTAATACTGCAGGGTTATAAAAAAAACAACGAATAACTACCAAAATCCCATCAAATTGACAAAGTCAGTAAAATGAAATTGCAGTCTCTCATTGCAGTTGAAAAGATTATTTGCTGTCAATTTGATTCCTTATTCTTCTGGCAAGATCAATCACACTGGTATGGAAGATCAAGCAAAACAAGTAATTTTAAAATTTATTTTAAAAGTTCTGTTTCACATGAAAATTTCAACTTGATTTACATACTTGATTACTTTATACAAATTGTACAGTACATTTTGTCAGTTTTGTGTTTTATGAAAACAGAATCTTTACAAGCTTGTTTCTCCAGTTTTCAGACAAAATTTCACCAAATGCCTCAGTGGAGAAAAATTGTCTTTGTGCACTGATGAAGAGACTGAACTTCGTACAGAAAGAAAAACATGAACATTCATGAAGACATAGTTGCACTAGAACAAAGGTTTTCAATGTTTTCTGTTTGGAGAACAATGTTAGGCATGCCTCTTCACCATTCAGCAATAGCTATACAAGCAGCACTACAATCTACGTAAAAATGTCAACTTCAAACCACATCCACAAACATAGACCTCTGACCAAGGCTTCACTGTGCCAGTAGACAGAAAAGTTATAAAAATTTGTGTTGCAGTATGAGCAGCTCTTTGCAGGCAGGTCAGGTCCATAAGTAATGCACGTGTAATGGACAGAGGAAAAGCATGAAATATAATACAACTTCAATACAACAAATGATAAGTTTATGAGTGCGCAGTTGCTTCATTTTGAATTTGAAAAAAAATGCACATAAATTAGGCATCTGACAGGGGAATATAAATTCTTGAACACACTCTGCTTACAGCTATGGAAGGATCCACATTTTGACAGATCTTAGTCCATAAGCCCAGTTGTGTTTTGTCAATGAAGATCCCATCCAGACAACTGAACTAGTCCTCTGTCAAGAATGGAGTAGTTATTCACAACCCATGTTGCTGATGTACTGCGAAGCCAAATACATCATGACCACGCCTTACGGGGTTGGGCAAACAAGCAAAATCTGTCCAAATGACAATCGTCTATACAATTGCATAGGCACTTACCTCTCAAAATGCTTCAAGACTGCACCCAGACAAAGCACTAAGTATTGAACACAGCTTGTATGACATTATAAGGGATCATCACTCAGCATGCCCTGTTTACATGTGCACCTCCTGCAGTGAAGTGTCTGCACTCCTGCAGTGAAGTGTCTGCACTCCTGCAGTGAAGTGTCTGCACTCCTGCAGTGAAGTGTCTGCACTCCTGCAGTGAAGTGTCTGCACTCTGCAGTGAAGTGTCTGCACTCCTGCAGTTAAGTGTCTGCACCCAGCAACCTAAGGGCATTCTGATGGAGGTGCCATATCCCTATTCTGTACAACTATGAATACACATCAACTTTACATGGCTCAATCTTCAGTCTACATGGTGCACTCGAGTATAAGTTCATGCATGTATGCATTAATGTATGTATGTATGTATGTATGTATGTATTAATATATGTATCAACTTAAGCATAACAGCTGACTTGGATTCAATTCTCAAACAAAATATACATCTGGAAAGCTGCGACAGAGATTTATGTGGACCAAATATTCTAAGGAGCCAAGTGAAACAATATTGAATGATACTTAAATGCTCTCTTCACACACAAAATTTTGACATCACAAACTTGCCTGTACGACAAGCTCTTGACTGGAAGCATAACAATTGAAATGTTCAACCTTTCTCTGTACAAGCATAAACTCCCTGCTCAGAACCGATGACAATGCAAAAAACGCATATCTGCCATCTTGTTAATAAAGTCCATTGTGCCCAATTAACCAAAACCTTGGTGTATAAACAGCAACAAAACATATTCAGTATCACATCAGAAAGCAGCCGTATCAGTAACAGGTGCCAGATCTATGTCTGTCCTCTCAGTTCACTGAAACCAACAGGCAAAATTTTATGACTTGGAGATCTAGTGAGTCAAACTTGTCTTGATGTCCTAAAATAAATTTCCTACTTCTAACAACTATTCAGATCATTTTTTTTTCCATCTGGAAATCATGTAATTAACTTTGCTGTTCAAATTAATATTTCTTTTTACAAAAACATACATTTCTGTTTAACAGCACAGGAAATTTGTGTGTTGAATCTTCTGATGTCAGGTTTTCGTTGTGAACAATGCACTCAAACATTGCACCTATATCTCTCCAGTTACAGCCCAACATCTGTAGGAATTGCCTTGCAGAGAAAATCCAGAATGGCCAGCACAAAAAAGTATACAGTGAAAAAACCAGGGGGGGGGGATATAAGTACAGATACTGCAGCCATGTTACAACCTTTGCTCTTTAACAATAGAGGAAAAAAAAGAGGGAGAGGAAGGAAAGGCGAAAATGGGAGCAGCACCCAAACTTCAGCAGGGCTGTGGGAGTGACTGAAGGCCGAGGAGCAAGGCCAGGCTGTGGCAAGAGGCAGGGGCTGCGAGAAGTGGGGACTGCTCCAGGCCAGAGTCGGGGTCAGGCAGGGAGTGTTGCCACTGCCAGACGCCGCATGGCCAAAGTCCTACCACAGTCCTTGAGACTTGCCTCCAGGAGGGTTTGTCACACGTGACACATTGCGTTGTTGCTGCAAAAGTCAGAGGGAAGAGAACTGGTTTGTTAAAGGTTTTCTTAAAGAAAAATGTGGTTCCTCTGCCTCCTTAACAACTGTGGCTTAAAAGCTAAAGATCGAGATTCAAGACAAAATCATTAACCACTATCACACGTTACATTTTATTGAATACTGGCTTTGAAAATGACTATGTGAAGTTTTGTTAGCAGAAGAACAAAGGGATTAACCAAATATACTCTTTTGTCAAGAGTGCATAATGGCACAGAGTCTTCATTGACTTAACCAATAGTTAAGCCAAAATCAATTTCTTATCAGAGTGGACCACATTTTGGATCAATTCAGGAAACTAAAGATTCATCTTCATCTTCCAGGTCAGCAGGGAAGAAATGCACACTGATCTATCCCCATGTTTCAGATACCTGATTTTAAAACATCCAACTTTTATGTGGCACTTAAATTTCTAGGATAATGAACTACAATCATTCCCTTCATAAATGGTTAAATCATATGGAATTTAAACAACACATAAACATTATCAAATAAAGGAAAACGGAAAAAATTCCTCAGATCAAGTGAAACACATTCAAAATGAGATTCAAGATTTAATATCATTGAACATTTACACATGATGCACAACATCTAAAGTTTCATTCCCATTTTCAAAAAGTTACACTAAACCCAAACAAATTACAGCATTCTGCTAAATGTTTATTTACACATTACCTTATGTACATTACTCCTGCAAGACACAGGAAAAATAGCCTAAGATCTAATTTTCAGAAGTCAACAATACTGACAGAAATCCTAAAAAATGTTGTTACCCTATTGGCTCAGATGAAAGCCCTTTAGTAAGCCTTTCTTAATAAACATCATTAGCAAACAAAACTTCAAAACAACTCTTCTGCATTAACTTTGCACGAGAAACAAGGTTCAAGTGGTAAAATCAGTTTCTGAGAAAATGCAGAGAAAAGTTATCAGCAAGAGTGATGTATACATTTTCCTTTTATTTATGTTACTGTAAAATATTTAAAGAATTCCTTTATGAATATGCTGTTTTTCCTAGAATACACATGCAGAAAATGAGAAATAAATAGTATTGTGGGTGAAACATCTCATTTAGTGATTTTTCATTTTTTAGCCTTGTTTTCCCAGACACCGTCACATATGTCTTTCTACATCCCAAATTTGCAGCAGCAGAACAAACAAGAGATAAGAAAAGAGAAATAGTAGTTATTGAGCGAACCTACTGCTGAAATATTGTCAACACACACATACACACACACACACACACACACACACACACACACACACACACACACACACACACACACACACACACACTCACTCACTCACACTCAAATCTATTCTGTCCAGGAAACCAAGGCAGCAACAAATACAAATACAAGGTATTCTTACATCAGCAATTGAAAGTGTGCGCCTGCAACTTGAACACTACATTACCAATCAACCTCTCATCCATCACACTTTATTTTTGGTTCCTGAAGCAGTGGTCAGTCAGTTTGAGGTACAAGTTTCTCACTGAGCACAGGAAGACAAGACAGACACATCAGTTGGAGAAAAAAAACAACATAAGGTACTTACAGCCTGAGGGGAATGCTCATAGTCCTCACCAGTGATTGGGTTGAAGGTTCCTGTAACACACAAGTAGCAGTGGAGAGAGTGAGCTCACTTACCAGCTCTGACCCCTGTCAAACACCACCAGATCAGGCTGCTGACTGGCACTGGTGACAGCCACCTTGCTCCTCCTAGATTCACCCTGTACTCAAGAGCCAACCATTCCTTATGAAATATCTTCACTTAGACTGCATGGAGCTTACACAGATTCCAGAATATCCCAATTGCACCGAACAATGAATTGTGGGTCCAATCAATGGACACCCAACATTAATTTAAGATGTGGTTTATGAAGCAGAAATAAGAAAAAGAAATGCATATTCAATGAATTTCTCAGTTTGTGGGTAGGCATGGCTGATGAGTAAGGAATTAGTCTTCATTTGCCGACTTTTACTGGTCACAAGCAAGTGCTATCAAAACTATACAATTTAAAGAGGATGTTTTATATACTGTTTATATTTTAAAAATCTATAGCCAGTAGCCTATCCTTAATCAATTATCCATAGCTTTACCTTTGCCTAGGTAATTTTTCATTCATTGAGTATAATGACAGTTAACTGCTTCCCCTGCAATTGAAATTTGTCATGAGAACACACCATTCCTTTTCCCCAGAAATTAATTCAATGTGAAAATGTCTCAAGTTATTGCCAATAGAGTTACAAAGGTGACAAGTGTTAGCTAGTTTGACAGTAAGTAAATGGCATGATGTCACGTCAAACATTACAACAATACAAGTCAATGAGAGGTTTGGCGAGAACAACACAAGCTAAGCAACACCCCATGCTCAAGAAATCATACCAGCAAGTCAGAAACCATTTTACCAAGGAAAATGCATCTAAGAGATTTCTAGATGCACTGAAACTCTGATAGTGATAGCTACTACCATACTATAACTAAAACAAATGTATAATCAGTACAATGTCTAGAGCAAGGATGAGTCATGCTCATGATGGAAATGGTGAACAATAATGTACACACATTTTTCTATGAGGTGGAAAAAAAATTGCCATCTGTAGCATTGGTTCTTTTTGTTTGCTTCTAAGGGTAACTGTGCAACAGCAGTTGATGGACAAAGTGCTTCTCAGCAAGGTATCCAAAGAGACCTTCCCTTATGCACTGAGTGAGACAAATATCCCCTTGCAATTGCCGCAGCCTCTTTCAGTATTTACTTGATTGCAAAAACTTCCTTCTGCAACACAATGAGCAGGAACAAGGTGAGCTAAAGTAAACACGGAGGCTGAAGTACAAAACCATGAATTGAGGAGTAAACAGAAGGAATTGTAAGGAGGTACAAAAGAAATATGCAAGGTGCATTTATAAACCCAAATAGTTTCTACACCAAATAGATAATAAAACCTAGACAGTTTACTCTGTCAAAACTACATGTGAAGAACCTATAATTCTATGAAGGAACGCACTTGAGTTATGTGGAAGTCTACACAGAACTGGGATTAGAACAGAGGTGCAGCAATCTACAAACTAAACCACTCTGTTGCATAGTGAGGTTTTCATTCAGTACATGTGTATATCCAGTAAACACTTATTACAACAGTTCATGAAATAAAACAGTTTATACAAGATCAATATATGTCATTCTAGCAGTCAACCACAATGTTATTTATATCATCATAAATGATTCAGAATTACGGAGAGAGTAAGCATAAGATGATTATGAAAGTTTGATAGAAGTGATGACATTTTGTCTTAGGTGCTGAGATAAGCATGATGTGCATTATAAATTCATATAATGAAATAAACTAAATGATTATACAGATGAATAAATATATAAAACAAATTCACAAGACATCTATGAGCAAAATGAAAAAGAATTAGAAAAAATATCATTGGAACTAATATGGAAACAAAATATTATTATTAAAAATTAATCAGTACAAAATGTCAAGCTGAGAATGAAAAGGAAAAGAAACCCCGACACCAACGCAGGGCAACTGAGTGTTGCACTCCTGGCCTAGGGCAACAACTAGCACAGGCTGCAAGCAGCACACGTGAGGACACAGCAACTGCACAGTGACCAATACCTCGGTTACGCTGACTGCCAGAAGCGGTTGTGAAGTTCGCAGATTGTGGACTAGTGTGATCCTTCATTTGTGGGGTGTTCAGGATTCCAGTGATGATATTGTACTCAGAAACTGAACAAGTAGAAAGGCACACAACACCAGGTCAGCCTCTGTGATTAGGCCCCTTTGCTGCTTGTACTGTTCTCTTCCACCAGTAACTGGCACAAGCACACACTGCAACCAATGGAGCCATTCCAACTCCCCTGCATGCAACATGCACTGGGCTACAGATATACTTCAGTTTACATGTGGATGTATATGGCTACCTGCAAATCCTCTGGGCCACATCTAGCCTTTGCAACACAACCGAAGTTCTCACATTACAAATCAGGTCAAAAAGCTAAAATGGGTTCCATACAATAAACAATAATTTTCCCCTTTCACAACACGATTTATGTGATGAAATGGGTAGATAACTCCTACTCAGTTATTTCACTCATTAATCAGCCAGATGAACAAATACACCATTATTTTGTGCGATCATTCATTCAACCTTGCACTCAAAGCCTTCCAAAGTTCCAGGTCAAATCAAGAGTGTTCCATAGGCAATACACAGCGACCCACTGTATCAGGGTGGTTCTCAGAAAAGGGTAGCAGAAGTGTGACATAGACCCTCTGAAAAAAAGTTTTTGCTAGAAAGCTGGTTTTGGGCTGTACAATACTAAAGACTGTGCTGGACCCATTCCATAATTTTTTTTTAATATAAAGCTGTTAGGTTTCTGCAGACAGGGGTTGAAAGCTGGTACCCCCCAGGCTACGGGTGGTTGAGGCACGGACACCAAACTACTGATCATGTGGGGCAGACAGACACAGGGAAAAGAAGCAAACCATGTTTTAAGTTGATTTGATGGTCTCTGTCATTGTATTAAAGTGAAACAATACATTTTACTAGGAATTACCCATTTTTTCTGTGTGGATTTAATGACCAAAAATCCGACCCTCTGCTGGACACCAAAATTGAACATGTACAATCTTGTTGCTCGACACATCAAAGACCTGCTGTAGTGAAACTTGTATGATTAGAAGACCACAACATTGTATTTCATAGATCCATATATGTATTGTAGTATACTTACTATCCTTAATGTATAATAACATTTTTAATGTTGCTGGGTGGTTGAGGCACGGACACCAACATTTTCAGATTTGTGTTACAAACGAGAAATGGAATGAATAGGCACAAGAAAAAGTAATAGAGAGAAAATATACAGCACCACAAAACATTTTCCCCATCGCCTATACTTTTAATCAGAAAAAATGGAAACTAACAGCGCGCTGCGTGCCGAGTGACGGTCGCAGCGAGAAACTAACAGCGCGCTGTGTGGCGAGTGACGGTCGCAGCGAGAAACTAACACGGAGTGAGAGCGCCGTGGCGGTACGAGGCGGGAGGCAATGACCCGGACACAAAACCAAAACACGCGCCGCTCTTTCTTGTAGCAATCTATTTTTGTAAAATGGTGTTTGTATCCATCCGCGGGGCTGCCGCAATGATTTTCAGAGTAAAAAGTACCTCGAAAAAGTTATATATTTTTCGCCCAGAAACAAAATTCTCGTTCGGTCGAGGCAGCAAATTTTGGAAACGTCGCCACCACAGGATGAAATATTGACTGTCATGGGATAAACAGTACATTATATTAACTACTGACTATGGAACTATTTGGTTATTTTGACCACGAACGCACGTGTGTAGTTCCGCTAGGTCAACACGTGCGTACACAGCACATTTTGACATCGTGTTTGTTGGTAGTCAGTATCGGAACCGAAGGGCCTCGACCGCCACGCAAATTTTACCGTCCAGTTACGCATTATTGCTTTTATTTTTTGGGGAATCTATTCTCATAGTGAAATAACGTATATCTCTACTCTCTGTTGAAATGCCTGACCCAAGCAGATAGTTGTCCAGAATGTGAGTAATAGCCTCAAGTTTCGTTGCTGTGTCTGCATGTCACAAAATGGCGGGTCCGTAGTGGGACCTCCCAGTACTTATTTTTTACAACACACAAAAACAGACAGAGATAAACACAAACCGTTTTCGGAAAATATTTCTTGATTCTTTTGAGCATGGAACAGTACAAACAAACAATATGAAATGTGACACAAACTAAACTATTTTTGGTCCCAAAATAGGTCAACCCTGGCTGCTACCCTTTTCTGAGAACCACCCATCAGTCAAAAGCCTAAATCAGACCAGGCTAGTTTTGACTCATGCTAATCATCAGACAACCATCATGAACAGTGTCTCATTCCCTAGCCAGTTATTGAGAAAAAGCCAACATCTGAGGTTGTATCCAACAATCATGACTTTCTCTAACCCACATCTTGTTGATTTTGTGTCTTCACTCTTCCACTGTTATTTCAATACTGTGTATCAATGCACTGAATTTTGATACAATAATTCATGGACTATTTTCAAGTAGACAAACAGCCTGCTAACATCACAGGCCAAAATGAGATTATGAGACCAACATTAATTTTTAGTTACTTCATATGCACATTATCTCTACAACACTAAAAATGTTAAGCCTCCTCCTAGTGTTAGAGTTATTAATCTTTAGAGCGGCATGAGTGTATGTATCTGCCACGCGCTTTCTTTCCCTAACAGCCGCGTGCGGATCTATCCGCTCAAATGTTTGGGCCTATTTATAAACAGTATCTGAGAGTAGTGGGACTTTGAGAGCTCTTTCGACAGTGGAGTAAACAAAGGAGACCTAGTTTTCCCATCTGTTCATGCCATTTTGATTTTTTGTACACCATGGATTTTTCTGCTAATTTTTTCGCGTGATCCATCGACACAGTTCGAGTTTAGTTTACATCATCATAGACTATGAGGTATTGGTCAAATTTTTCTTTGATTCGGACTCGAAGAGGAGTTTTTTGGGTTTGAGGATGGTGAAGAAGACCTCTTGGAGAGGAAGAGTAGTGACCGTGAGTCAATCATAGTGCCTGATTCCGAGGTTTCAGCGTGTCAGGAAGAAATTCCGCAGATTGCTATGAATAGATATGACCATCAGTGGATACCCCAGTTATTACTGGTGAGCCCTGCCCAGCTTTTGTTCCTGATGGACAGTCTGAGACGGAATATTTCGATTTAGTTTTCACTGACAATGTCTTCAATCTCATTGTCGAAGAAACAAACCAATACCAGGCTCAGATGTTGTCAAAAAACGGAGGGAGAGTGGGAGAATTATTCTCGCCTTTGACAATGGACGCAGTCTTCTCTGACCAAACATAAATAGATACTAGATGAAGTACAATTGCAAGTACTGAAGACTGCCTTTGTATCTGTGTCCCTGCTTTGACAGATAGCATTTTCTGATAACTTTCAAGGTTGCCTGCACTCTTTTTCTTCACAAAGAGTAACATTTGTAGAGATCCTAGAATAAGAGCAAGCTGCAAACTATGAGTAGGGATTTTCATCTTTGTTTTCTACATTTTAAATATTTTTTGGTGAGTTTGCCTTCCTATGTAGCCAAATTCTAGTGATTGCATCAGAAAGAGCATGGGATTTTACGTTAGAACACCAAAAATCATGATTTTTGGTTTAATACAGAAATGTTCATGTTATTTCAAACTAAAGAAGGGTTGTTTTTCCTGTATGTTGAAAAAATAATCTGGCTTTAGGGAGAAAAACGGCCTCAAATAGCTGGTGTTCTAAAGGTTACCAAGATCCCACTTTTATCACTCATCACTTAGGCTGTTCAGAAAACTTAACTAGATGCATACATATGCAGGTCAGCACATCAGCACACAGAATTACTCTTTGAACACTTTTTTCTCCTCAGGTGTGTGAGTGTGTGCGCGCGTGTTTGTGTGCGTGCCTGTGTGTGTGCACGCACGCGTTTTTGCGTGCATGCACATGCTCACATGCAAGCAAGGGTAGAAGGGCATTTGTGTTTTTCATTACCAAAAAAGCTTTGATTTTCTTTTGAGAAGCTTAAAAATCCAGTTATATCAAAACTGACCGCATTGTGTACCGTCATCACATACCACCATGATGAAAGTTTCATCATATTGTTTCATATAAAACTTCAACTGTTTGTGATTACAGCCAAATTTCTGAAATTGTTCCTAGTTCCAACAGTCTTTGAATATAAGTTTACATTCAATATAGAAACCCATGATATTCATCTGAAATTTTCTGCATTTCTAACTCTAAATCAGCTTATGCTAATGACAGAAGGCAGGAATTTATCACAAACTTGAGATTTCTATCCAGATCAAAATGCCACATTTAATAAATGGGTAAGTAAAACCCTTGACTGACACATTCCAAGTCATACACTTATCAAATACATTTCAAACAAATTCTGTTGATATTACTCCTTGCCACAGGGGTTTCAGGTGCAAAAATGTAGGCTTTTTGGCATATTTGTCACTTTCAAACTTCAGCTGTCCTACTCTTCACTAGTCTTCAATAGCAGAAAATACCATTTTCATCTTAGGGATTCCTGTGCTAGATTCAGTCTACTCTACACATATTTACAACTGTCAACAACATGTTCAACTGAGCACATTTACCAGTATTGGCTAGTCTCCTTTTGTTGGCAGCACTGTCATCACTAGAGGGCTGGTCACCAAAGAGATTAGAGTACGTGTCTGTGACTGGGGCTTTGGCGTGGTGTCTGTTCAGGGCCAGAGTGGTTCTGCGCTGCTCCTGCAGATGTTCCTCCTGAGCCCACAAGTTGTCATCATGGCGGTTGCCATGGTCATTGAAAGCCATCGTGTTCACCTCCATCCGACGATCTGCACTGTAAACTGAGATCACCATCAGATGACTGCCCTTGCTCACCCTGTCTCCCAGTTCCTGCACTCTTTAGCTGCACAGCTCTAGTTGCGATTTTTAGCTGTTCTTGAAAATGGCCCCATGCATCAGGTCTCCTATGGTTCCTTGTCAAGCTTGTTACCATGGGCTCACCTAACCCCCACCCCCTCTCCATTTTCATTCACTCTAGCTCTGGATGCGCCCCCTACCTATCCCACCCCCCCTTGAACTCTGCCCACATAGACATACTGATCATCTGGTGAAGAGTGAGTGAGGGGTGTTCCAATTTTTGTGTGGGTTTCTCATCTTTGAAATGGAGGCACCTATCAAGCATGATGACTCATTCAAACGCAGCTGCTCCTTTAGGGTCTACCTCTTCAAAAGTTTTGTGAATGACCAGCTGTTTGACCACTTGAATTCCATTCATTACCAGAGTGGAACACACTTCACTTAAACCAACAGAAATTATGGTGAAACAGTGAAATATGCATGAGGCAGCCTGTTAAGAAAATATTACTTTCGATAGAATTTCTTCAATTTTTGGTTCAAAACACATCATTTCATGCAGGAAGACATTTCCATAGCAGCAGGTCTTGAATGACCTGCCTGACAGAAGTATTCTGCCCTTGGCCAAGAGGAGAAACTGTAAAAAATTGAACAAACCTTCAAACTCAACAATGATCCCACACGTGAACATGTAATGGGTTACACCCTAAATTGCCCTGAAATAAACAATACAGGGCAGATGACATTCAACAAAAGCTAAGCAGTATAAAATTGGTTTTAAACACTGCTAAGCCTCCTACACAAAAAGCAACCTGACATTTTCTTCCATAAAAGAACATAGGTCCAAGAGCAGCTGTCCTGAAAAATTCATGGAGTCTGAATTGGGAGTGGTCTCTATTTAACACACACAGTGCTCATGCCTGACACACAGCCTGACAAGAAGCATCATCATGCCAGCCATGACAGTTGTTTCCTTCCCTTCAGGCCCTGCCTGAAAGCCTGACGATGCCTCACACATGCAGCAGCAGTTGACAGGGCAGCCAGCTCAGTCCAACCTCTCCAGGACAGATGACATGAAGTACACAAGTATGGGGGTACACATCAGGAGGGCAGGACAGGTAAGGGGACATGACAAAATGTTAGACAAGATGGAAAAAGTACTTGCCACAGGAGACAGGACAAAGGAAAGCAACATGCTCATGCACCTACCATCACCCTTACGTCTGCCACGCTGGCCTCCTTGCTGCTGGCCTTCCCCACCAAAGATGTTGTTGAAGGAGTCCTCCTGTTTCTTGCCTGCAAAGCGCCCCCCATCCTGGGCTGGACCACTGGACTGCACTCCTGCAGGCAACTGCCGAGATGCTGCGTTGTTCTGGTTTTGCTCAGAACTGCCGTAGGCAACATCCATCTCCTGCTGCCCACCATTGGCAGCACCTCCGAGGGGCTGTCCCAGCACATTGGTCTGCTGCTGCTGCTGTCCAGGTCTAGCGCGAGGAGGCTCAGGATCCCCAAAGATATTGCTGGATCCTCCACCAGGTGGCTTCAGAACCCTGCAGCAAAGATTGGTGCTTGAACTGACATGACTGGATTCAGCACCTTCCAGAAACAATGGGAGACAGTGCCAACTTACAACGAAATGTTTATAGACTAGAGTGTGGTGATTTTTGTGTGTCTCAAGTATTCTCTGAGGTTTGTCAAGTGGGCAACATGTCCTCATAGTGGCATCCTGGTAGAACAAAAAGGACTGAAGACTTTGAATTGGTTTTCGGCATAAGTGGGTCAGACATGGGTTCCCCTATCCTGCACTTTCGTTTTTACTATAAATTCCCCAGAGGGTTGGGGGTGAGAACAGACCCACATAAGCCTCCCTAAGTGACCCATAAAAAGACAATGACACAGGAATTGCAACTTGACTGGCTTCAACCAGCTTTTGTACTTTTTGAGATCAATGGCCTTACATAGCCTACAGAGGCTGATAGATTGCAAAACTATTCATTCATTCATTTGCAACAAAATTGAAAAAACATAATTTCATTCAAATCGGGTTTAAATGAGTGCCGTTTTGACAAATGCATGCGATGGAGACACGAAACTTCTGCTATTTTTCACAAACCATGCAAATAAGAACAAAGACTGTGCAGACACCTAAACAATGCATGCACAGGTTTGCCAATTCCCCAGCTTCTTGGTAAGAGATCTCCATCAGTAACTATTAACACTTTTGACTCCTATGTCCACATAATCATGGCTGCAAAATGCACATTTAACATGTATGCACATGCATGCGCGCGCGCACACACACACACACACACACACAG
Organism: Theodoxus fluviatilis; assembly: GCA_034096865.1. Lineage (NCBI taxonomy): Eukaryota > Metazoa > Mollusca > Gastropoda > Cycloneritida > Neritidae > Theodoxus > Theodoxus fluviatilis. The sequence continues at coordinate 18,667 of JAWQFJ010002717.1, read as the reverse complement.
ACACCTCACGGAAATAAAGAAAGTAAAGAAATTGTTGGTAAACAACAAACTGCATGCTGTCCCATCTTTTGTGACCTATGAGCACTCAGGGAATCCACTAATTACATTTAAAAAAATGTTTTCAGCAAAAGAAAGAATGGTTTCTGTTCAATCTGACCTCTTCTAAAAAGAAAAAAAAGAGTTCAGGCCATGTTACTAACCACTTGGGGGGGGGGGGGGGGCACCCTAAGGAGTGTTTAGAAGATCATTGATGCATTAAAAAATTGTCTTCTTTCACAGTATTATCATTCATGCAGGCCATAAAAGTGAGTTGACCTGCAGTCATCAAGTTCCCATGACACCACAACCTCAAGTAATACAAACACGAATACAGATCTATAATCCTTTCCACACACCTGGCATGCAACAGTGCACAATTCCCAACACAAACACCACCTCACACCCTAGCCCTAACTGGTGGTACAAGTTCTGTGCCTGTGCTACTACACTATGCTTAAAACATCTTTTTTCTCAATTTTGTATGTATTTGTCTTTGGGTTCATTAATCTGTTTCTGTTGAGTTTTTCTTTGGAGCATGAGAACAAGCAAAATGCAAAATGGTGAGCAGTACTTCTATGTGCATGTGAGTATATATATGTATGTGAGGAGAGAGAGAGAGGAGAAAGAGAGAGGAGATGAGAGAGAAAGAGAGAGGAGATGAGAGAGAGAGAGAGAGAGAGAGAGAGAGAGAGAGAGAGAGAGAGAGAGAGAGAGAGAGAGAGAGAGAGAGAGAGAGAGAGAGAGAGAGAGATGCATTTGTAAACAGGGCAACATATATTAATGTTTGGTAATATAGGTATTATGGCATATGCATGTCCTGTCTAAATTGCTTGACATGCATAAGTGTTGTTATTTATACAGTCTCTATTCCTGAGTAAATTCTTGTCTTTGTCATCAGGAAATCTGCAATGGTGGAAGAGGTGATGATTCTATGCTACTGCAACTTCTGTACGAATCAATTAACTCACTGGAGTCGTATCGCAAGATCATTGACTTTGATTTGGTTGATTGCAAGCTTCCATCTGCTTGTACTTGTCTATACTAAATGTTTATAAATATTTGCATTACTTGGATATTGAAATTTAACGTTTTTCATTTTCTGAGTGCTTGCATGCTTCCCAAACAGCTAGTGAACTGTTTTTCCCTACTTTTTCATTTTGCGCATGTACACACTCAAATCTATGGTGTGTAATTCTTAATTAACACTTTTAGTCACTTAAATCATTCTTTGGATGTAAAGAGTAAATGAAGAGCTTTCATTTGAGATATAAAAACCGCTGGCGCTGAACCTCCAGGTTTTGGCATTAAAAAAAAAAAATCGGGTTCAAACCCGCAACCTCTCGAGAAAAGAGGGGGGGAAAACACACACACACAAAAACACAAAAAACCAGGTCGGGTTCGAACCCACAACCTCTCGAAAAAAGAGAAGAAAAAAAGTTTCAGCGCAGAATCGAACCTGGTCACACATGACCAAGAGTTCAATGCTCTACCAAATGTGCCATTGCAAACTGATATGGCTGAGTGTTTGTAAAGCATTTTGAACATCTCATATAAAGACCATGTCACGAATGAGGAAGTCAGCAACAGGATCAGGAGAGCAATTGGACAGCACGAAGACCTGCTCTCAATCGTGAAAAGCAGAAAGCTGAAGTGGTACGGTCACATGTCAAGAGGCAGTGGGCTGGCCAAGACCATCCTGCAACGTACCGTACGCGTACCAGGTGGGAGAAGGAGAGGCAGGCAGAGAAAGAGGTGGGAAGACAATATCAAAGTGTGGACAATGTATGCTTGACCTTTGCTGACTCACAGTGAGCCACAGATGATACAGATCGATGGAGGAAGATTGTCCGAAAGTCATCAGTGGTGCCTCAACAACCCATCTCAGGGTTAAGAGACTGAACCAAAGACCATACATTACTAAGACCGCACACTCAGCTGATTTTAGCAAGATTTCTGACTGAGTGATCTCCCCGTTTTCGCATGTCTTCCCCAGAGCGCTTGTGCGAGATGTGTTGTATAGATTATGCCACGTGCGTGAGGAATAAAGTTTAGTGTATGAATAGCAGAATGCAAGTGCGTGCAAGGGTTTTTGACTCACATGCGAAGCAAAAGTGAGTCTATGTACTGAGCCGTGTCGTCCGTCCGTCCGGGCGGGCGGGCGTCCGTCCGTCCGTAAAAAACTTAAACGTTGGATTTTTCTCGGAGACTATTAAGTCTATCAACACCAAATGTGGCATGATGGTGTATGATGACAAGGCCTCAAAAAACATACATAGTGACTTGACCTTGCTTCAAGGTCAAGGTCACAGGAGCCATAAATGTGGTCTCAAAAACAGTCATTTTTCACATTTTCCCAATTTTCTCCAACGTTATTGAGAATGGCGACCTTAGCTACAAGTGGTATATAGGTCAAAGCAAGCCCTATCTTTTGATACCAGTTTGGTTGACCTTGCTTCAAGGTCAAGGTCACAGGAGCTCTTCAAAGTTGGATTGTATACATATTTTGAAGTGACCTTGACCCTGAACTATGGAAGATAACTGTTTCAAACTTAATAATTATGTGGGGCACATGTTATACTTTCATCATGAGACACATTTGGTCACATATCATCAAGGTCAAGGTCACTTTGACCCTTATGAAATGTGACCAAAATGGGGTAGTGAACCACTAAAAGTGACTATATCTCATGGTAGAAAGTGCCAATAAGCACCATTGTGCTTCCTATGTCTTGAATTAACAGCTTTGTGTTGCATGACCTTGGATGACCTTGACCTTGGGTCAAGGTCACATGTATTTTGGTAGGAAAAATGTGTAAAGCATTTCTTTGTGTATGATGTCATTGGTAGGTTTAGTTGTTTGACCTTGACCTTGAAGGTCACTTGAAGGTCAAGGTCATATAAAGGTCAAGGTCAAGCATGTGAGTCCTATGGGCTTTGCCCTTCTTGTTATAGTATTTCTTGAAAGCGATATGTATGTGACAAACCGTTTGTTTCGTAATTTGTAAACATGAACACTAATTAGCCGAGTGCGTGGAGAAGCGAGTGTAAACACTAAAATGAAAACCCCCACACTAAAGCTGGGAAAAGGGTCAAGGTGTCAGTAAACTATATCTCTCGTAAAAGATCTAAACACAATTTTCTCCATGGAAAAGCATGTCCTTAAGAAGCTGGTCTTAATAAAGAAATAAACACTGGACGCATAATTATGATCTGCGCGCTGAGCAGCAGACGATCGAGCAGCATACAATGATAAACGCGAGAAGAACAGAAAAATCGAACTTCGTTATTTGTGATGCACACGATTCCTTTCAATGTTGAACCTCAGGAGAAAATTATGTTGTTAAAAATGCTGAATTTGTTAAAAACTGTGATGACGAAGACAATGCAACGTGTGGAAAGACCTTGGTATTCACTTTTCCTTACAGCGAGCGCTTAGAGTATTTGAATCTGCACTCACTGAAGGGAAGAAGGATTCGTGGTGACCTAATAGAGGCTTACAAATTGTACAATGATCTCATAGACGGGAAGTGGAGCGACTTTTTCAAGTCACCAAGTTGCGCCAGTACGAGAAATGCAGACGGAAAAGTATTTGTTCAACGTAGACGTTCAACATACGAAGAAGCCACTGTTTTGTGAAAGTAGGAAAAGATAACTCTGACTCGATCTCGATTTGGCTATTCCGTCAACTGATTTCGAGGGGGGAGGTTTTCGAGTTTATGACCTAAACAAGAAGGGCAAAGCCCATAAGACTCACATGCTTGATCTTGACCTTTATATGACCTTGACCTTCAGGTGACCTTCAAGGTCAAGGTAAAAAAACTAAACCTACCAATGACAAGCTAGTTCGCCGGGCGGGACAGTGAAATAGATCTATTTCACTCAGAATGTCGATCAATATAGGGCAACGTACTTATTTTTTAAATCAGGGATTGATTAAATCATCATATTTTTGTGACACTGAGACCAGACCATCAAAACAATTAGCACTAGGCCTTGAATCAAATCGTCGTACGAGATCTTACGTTGACTGCAAATGTACAACAGTGCCGCGTGATTGTGTCGACATTCAGCTAATTCGCTGGGCGATTCCAGGCTTTTAACTCAATGACGACGCACCGCATCATATGATGCGGTGAGGTGAGCAACGGTTGACGACGCACCGCATCATATGATGCGGTGCGTATGTAAATTTCTTGTGTGTGTTGTAAGGGGCTCTTAACCAGTCGAGGTAGTCTAGTTCTCTTATAAGATAGTGAGGAACATTGTAGATTGTGTCTCTGAATTTGAAGAGGATAAGGCACTGCCAGACTTTGTTTACACATGTGCCAAGGGGCGCTTTCAAGGCTAAATCACAATGGGGTCGCGGCAGGACGATGATGTTGTAGAAATCGCTGTGAAAGAAGCATCAGATGAGAAGGACGATGTGATCTGTTTTTCCGAAGATGAAAAAGATGCAATTTTAGAGGAGCAGATCATAGGTATAGTGCACGAACTGCTGACAGAAGAAGAGGAATCGGAAACTGATCCGTACACGCTGTCGGCTTAGAGTCGGCCTCACTCCAGTCGAACTAAATACAGGCACGCCAGACGGTACCCATCTTTGTTGCAATACTATATTTAAAATAAAATTAACGAGAGAATGACATTGATCTACAAGGATAGAGGAGACAAAGAGCGTTCTAATGATGGCAACAGTTTTTCCATTGCTTGATTAGTATTTTTTCAGCAATTTCTGTAAAAATGCCCAGAAACATGCGTCTCCAGTCAACACGAGCTAAAAATAGTGCCGTCTTCAATGAGTTAACCAGCGAAGGCAACGATCTAGATGGTACATATACTTTACCGGTTTCACAAATGGAATGAATTTTAAGGTCTTAGGCTAGTCTCAAGGGAAAATGTGTTGTGTTAGCATATATTTCACATCTTTTTATATGATAGTATTATATTAACATTAGCCAAGAAAATAATACAAACAGATGTTTTCTGGTTGCCATGGTTACAGAAAAAACAAGATGGCCACCAGTGAAAACAACCCAACTTGTAACAATGATATCTCTAATTCTATCCAACACTGAACAATGAAATTTGCACCATTTCATTTGGACTGCAAAAGCATATGCAATCAACCTAAAATTCTAAGTTGTTTGATAAATAAGAAATTCACTATATTTTTGTGCTTTTATTACTGTTTTCCCGTCGTAATTAGAACACAAAAACCATCAAAAAATTAATCTATGCATCACCAGATCACTTTGAGACTGGTTAGTTGCATAATACAAACTGAAAATAGCAAGTGTGGAAAGTTTCTACTTGCTATATGTAAATATGTAGTCAGGGCAGTTGACACAAGGTTTAAAAAACTTAGTTTTGAGAAAAACGCAAATAAAGGAAATAGTTACCAGTCCCACCTTCTGATATGGGGCTACATGGCAATTGTCAAGTTTTCTGGAGTCCCACACACCAGCACTTTGCTGTACACCTCATGCACAATGAAATGCACCCTTTGGTAGTGATCACCCCCCTCTTTTCCCCTGTACCAATCCTCTTTTCCCTTTCTTCGTGCATGTAGGACTTTCCGTCTTTGCTTCCCTGAGGCTGCTGCTTGCCTTCTAGACACCTCTACTCTTTCTTTTCTGTCAGAACTGCAAAGTCAAGAACTTTCCCTGCAGCATTTGTCTCTTCTGGCATGTGGATGGCATAAACCACACCATTTAGGGAGGAGTGTCCCCTCCGCTGCCATGTACCATCCACAGACACTGCAGTCTCCACAACATGTTGCTCAGTGTCAGCAGACAAATGAATTTCTTTGGCAGCTTCAGCCATACTACGCTGACAAAGTGCAGAAGCTGATACTTTCAGAGCATTCACTTGATTCATGTATGCTGCATTGGTATGTTCATAAATGCTGAGAAAGTTTTTATCTTTCTTAGTCCACACCCAATCTGCCTGAAAGCATAGATCGCTCTCTTGTTTACATCATGACTGTGCTTTGCCTTCTTTGATGTTGAGATCATCTGGATGGCATCACCCGCTTGACACTTCACAATAAACTCCCTTGCGAAGCCCTGACTTGGAAGCCTCTCCTCCACAGTCAACTCCCTCCCCTGGCATTCTGTACATGACAACAACTCCTTCACGGACGAAAACACATCCAAGTCTACGAATGCATAGCCACACACACGATCACACAATGAGGTTGCTGCATCTTCACAAGAGGCAAGTTTCTGAGCAGATGCACTCTCGCAAACTTTATTGTTGCTATTTGCCTCGGCAATATTGTTGTCACTATGCCCAGCCGTCAGTAGCGTCAGTGTCACTACCTTGCGCAGACTCGCCACCGATACTTGGCGAGCCTGCTCCAGCTTGGACTCCGCCTCACCCCATCTCGGATAACTTCCTCTCACCACCACAGTCTTTCCCTACGAACTGATTCCCCATGAATCGCCTCTTTCTTCTCAGCACACTCGCAAACTTCCTCTTAATCGTCATCTTGCACTCTGCGTTCAAATAGACTCGGCAGTTGCAGCGTTCACTTAGCGCGTGAAAAGCGGAAGTTGACACCAGCCAAATGTCACTTAACTGTGCGCTGATTGGCTTATAAGACCCTTCACCTCATTATAATACTCTGATCATCCAATGAAATTCATCCATAGAAAACTATAGGGATCGTTTCAAACATAAAACTGTGATGAAAATGGAGCAATTTGGTGAAAGAATTATGTTTCTATGATGAAAAATAGGGAAGTTATGAGTTACTGAATATTAATTAGGTCATCAGCTGATTTGACAGCACAAGAAATGTTTATACCACGCATAATAAATGACAATTTTCATCATTTTCCGCCACTTTTACAAGTTTATTGTTTACATCCATGCATAGCTGAGACTTTGTGGCGTCTAAAACTGGGGGTCCTCTCAAAACTCATAATTATGAGAAAATCATAATTTTTCAAGACCTGTAGCCTAAGACCTTAAGCCAACACAGCGTAGTATCGCTTTTTTGCGTCTGCTGGTAGACGTTCATCATACGAAGAAGCCAAATGTTGTTTTGTGAACGTAGGAAAAGAGTTTGACTCGATTAGGCTCTTACATCTATTGACTATCTAGGGAGGTGCTTCCGAGTGTACGAAATTCATTATCCTCAAAACTCTACTCGCAAATGACGTCACGTTTGTGGTGACGTCACACATTTTGCAATTTGGCCATTTCATGAATGGAGTATTTGGGGAGGGAATGTCGAGTGTACGACCTTAAAAAACCACTTTCTCTTCAAGCCTCGATTCTGAAAATTCGATACATTCAATCGGACCTAACTTCCAGTTAGTGTGCAAAATGTCAAGGAAATCCGTCCAGTAGTTTTTGAGAAATCAGCCGTGGAGTCGGGACAGACAGACAGACAAACAGATAAAGTCTGTAGGACCTCCAGTAAACCTGGAGGGATAAAGTCTGTAGGACCTCCAGTAAACCTGGAGGGATAATTTGTCTTGTTATCTTATGCCTTTGTATTTTTATTATATGTTTGAAAATGCATGAAAAACTTATGATTCCGGAGACCAATCACAATATTTAGCCACGACTCCAGTGAGTTAACAGCTGTTTGCACCATTCACCCTTAAGGAAAAAAGTGCCTTCGGCAGTAATTAACTACTTTGCTGTCACTCATTTTGCCTGTGTTTTTCCAAGAATGCAATGCATATTTGATCTGTAGTGTGCACTTGCTAATCAGGTTATCAATAGGCTGGTCAGTCAAAATCATCAATTTAAGGAGGGTGAAAGTTACCCCTGTGTATAAAATAAGTGTTGCTACCTAAGCATAGAACCCATATAGGCATCAGATGATACCACAATCCAAGCCACATCTATGCAGTATTCAGTACATCCCTTGCAGATCAAAGGAAAGGCCAGAACACCTGTCTCAAACAGACAATCAATTATTTGTTGGCACTTCCCCAGCAAGAATCAATACCTTATGCTGTGGCAACCCCTCCTGTAACAATAGGCACACCTGACCTCCAGATGACGTGGAATGAACTTAATGATACAACAGCAACACATCATGGTTCTTGGGTCTTCCCATACCTGAGGCACAAGACTAAAGCACAATAGAAACTTATTTTAAAAATAATGATAATACATTGATGTTCAGTGTTAATGCCAGCAGAATATGCCATTTCCAAATCAAAAACCTACATTATTTTTTTGAACTGTTTGATGGCTACCACTTTGACTCGGCATAGTCTTGTCATGAATACAAAATTATACAATCCGACTTAAATTTAGTCAAGAAGGAATCTTATTTAAGAAGTGACAATCCCATGTTAGTGTGATGAAAGTAATGTCAGTTGACCTTAAACTGCACTTGTATCTTTTAATATAATGTTCAGTTAATAAAAACTATAAAGTGAGGCTTTTTTCTCAGCCTGCTCTTCAGTTTTTACATTTCATGGCTAGTTTTATTCGTGTCTGCATTCTTTAACGTGCAACAATTACCATGAAGGAATGTGTCTAACAAACAGTATTCACTTTCACTAGTTTCAGTTAAATGGGAAATTGTGACAAATAAAGTCTTCCTTTCATCGCAATTCCTCATACTGAAAAAGATCGACGATGGTGTTGATGCGATATTAAAAAAGCAAAGAAGGTTCATCCAAATAATAGCAATATACCATGTGGCCTAAATTCGAGTTGGCCTAAAAATTACAATGGGCACATGTATAGGAAATGATAGCAAACGAATGTCGAGACAGAAATTCCTTACAGTTGGACCACATTAATCTTCTTCATTCTCTGTTGTAACCAACTACGACATTAGGTTCTTCACGCAATTTTTCCTCGCTGGCTCTGTACAGTGTATAATAACTGTAACTGTGTGCTCATGTCACATCTGTGAGTATTGTCACTATTGTGACAAGTCATATCAATTTTACATTCAATGGACTCGAAAAACGGGCGAAACGACTGATGTAACGACATTATAATTTATAACAGTACTCTGAAGCGATTGAAATCAAATTATATCTCAAAGGGAGAAAAAAAGATTGTAGTGAAAAATAAACTACAGGAATGTAGATGTGGCTGACGTGAAGCATTTTCTTCGTTCTACTTGGACATGATTCATGGAAGGAATGTCGCCGTTGAACTCTTTCGACAATTCAAACTCTACACGGATTAATAAGATGCAAAAGCGAGAGAAAAATCGTTGAAAATGAAGGACCATCCTTATACTTACTTAGAGGAGACTCTGCTTCCATCGCCAATACCCTGATAAACGTTAGTGGTCGTCATTTTGAGAGCTTGCAACGGATGGAATGTCTTGAGTCGGAAAAGTTAATTTCAGTGCTGCCCTCTTTCGTACGCCGGTTGTCGGTCTAGTCAAAACACATGTTTAAACCGGAATCAGGTCCCACTTGTTTGCTCAAACTCTTCATTTACACATTATTTCACTAGTAAAAAATTAATTCTTGATTCATATTAAGTTTAATATTCAAAAAGAGTAGCTTAGAATTAATATTTTTCTTAACAGTAAAAAAGTTTTCGTATTATTCAGAAAAACTTAAAATGAGTAGCAACAGAATTAACCAATCACATTTTCGTTGACATAAAATTGGAGTCGAATTCTTTTCAACCAGTCTCAGATGAAACTTTTGAGTAAGTTCTATATCATTTAGCCTCTTATGTATTATAACATCTTGAGGAAACCTTTGATGGTCGAAACAATTGCCAAATATAGGATTCTATTTCTAGCGACGCGTTGGGGGTGTTTCCACTCACATGACAAGTCGACCAATCAAAACTTGGGATTCCCCTTTGTGATTCCCGCCAAGGCAAAATGACAACAACTGCACGAATGAGTCGGCTGAGTTGTGATCGCCTTGTTCTGAGGCTAGGAAGTCAGAACACGGGCACTTAACTTGTCACAATCCGATTTTTTAAAGTCTCAAAGACAGTAGTGTGGCATCTGCTTTGTATGCAAATCCATCATCTGTCTATAATTTTTCCAGTGTGTCAAAATAAGAGCCGAAAGGATTGCATGCAAGGTGTTCTTGTGATAAATGTATGAGGCGTGTTCATATCTTAAAACTTAGTATGTCTAGAAAACCATTGTAAACCCCGTAGAAAAACAAAATCTTTCTTCAGATCTTTATTTCAGACACAAACAAAGTTACTACTGGTCGTTTTCTAGTAATGTTATCTCCGATCCAGCACGGCAGTTCACAGCGCGTTTGAGGACAGCTGGCACCCGAAAATCCTATTAAACAGCACTTTTACTGAAAACGAACAACTCCCGGCATTGGTTTGTGCATTTTATCATGGACACACTGTGCAATTGGATTTTCCTCAGCAGGAAATGAGTTGATGAACTCGGAGTATCCTCTTACTCTTTTTAAAAAGGATACACTCGACCACAGCCCTAATAACAATAGCCTTTTCTGTGTCTTTTCAAACAACAATATATATTCATTTTCTATTGTTTTTCGTTTAGACAGTAGTAGATCAACACGTGGACCTGTCTAATGCACATTTTCACAAGTTCGTTAGGATTTTCTACCATTGCAAGTCGAGAATTTTAGAGGACTAAAAGTAAAACAGCAAATGATTTGTCACATGACCACTCAAGTTTGAAAAATCCACAAAATAGAGCTTTTCGTTCATTTCGGGCAGTCATTTAGTTTTCCCAAATGTAAAGCAGGCTTTAAATTGGTTTGTTGCTATTTTTCTATATCAAAAGCGTTATCAGAGTGTTTCCTGATACGTGTTTCCTGAATTTGTGGATGCTTTTAAGCTCAAGACCTCCCTTGATGGGATTCAGTTGCGTTGTGCACGACGATCTTATGCCACTCTCTCCAAGCGGGACTGCATCGAACTGCTTTATTCGTCGAAATGTGAATACCTCCCACTGTTTGGAATACAAAACCTTTTCTATGCCACTTGTTCGACGTCGAAAGTTGTCTCTTGAGGAAAACAATGCGGGGAATAATGAAGGAAATCGGTGAGTCTTTTCTCTAACACGAAGCGCCATTTTGTACTCAAAAAGGTGCGAGGATTTGTTGACGCGAATCCTGCGAAGGAAAGCCGCAACAATTCCATAGCGCTGGCTTAAGGTCACTTTGCTATGTATGCTCCTTTTCTGTGTGTGGTTTTCATGTTTAGTATGACTTGCTTATCAGGAGGAGGACACTAACATTTTATTCTCAACGTCCGCTGCGGCCGCCATATTGAATTCACTGAGGCAGATGAACATGTCAAAATAACAAACCACCACACCAACAGTATGCATGGAGACATTGGTTTGCTCTTTTTTTTAGGAGCGAAACGTCGAATGCTGCGTCTCTGGTTGCTGATAAAGCTACTTGTGGCACCCAGGCTCAGGACGAACAAACCAGCGGCTCTGGAGGCGTCGACAAGCGGGCCGGTACGACTACAACCAAGAGGCCGCGGCTCGAATCAAATGAAGATGGGAAAGATCAGCAGACACCCCCTGTTCCACCTACACCAGCCATTAGAACGAGCACAAGGATCATCAAGAGAAAGGAAAAGGATAATTGCCAACCAGAATCACCTGTAAAGAAGCCAGGTATCGCGTGTAATTTGTCTTTGTGCCCTTCGTTCCGTGCTGCGTAGAAAAAGCCGTGAGCTGTACCGTGTACGTGCATAGTGTAAACTGTGATATCGGCTTGGTTCGTTGCCTCAGTTATGGAGCGCGTACAGATCATTATACTTGTCAAAATGTTGTGCAGTTTGACGCCCTTGTTTATAATACTAAAAACAACGAATTTTCCTAGTGATTTAACTTGACGTAATACTCAATGGAACTGCATGTGTACCCACGTAATATCTGGTGCTCCAAATATATAGCGATAAGTTGCCAGCATCGCTGCCACTAGAAGTTTCACTTCACATCTAGAGGAATCAAGCTTTGTTTATTAGCTGAAGTCCACATTTGCATCACTACCTCCACCTCTTGGCCAAATTACTGACAGTCAAAACTGAAAGTGGTTATGGTTTCTGGTAATGATAAATCCATCTCCATTTGGGCTGATGGATAAGTAGCTAAGACTAGTAAGAGAGTGAGACAGGTTATGAAATCTAGACCTTGAGAGGCATAGGGAATAATTAGCCAGCTGCTTGAGAGGTTGATCAGTCCTGTAGAAGAGGAAACCCTTTTGTACTTCACACCATCATCTGCTTTAGTTTAAGTGGTCCATGGTGTGGTTTATTTTAATCTCACAACAACTGAGTGCTATTAGCATGGTGCACATCCTAACATTAAGTCTGTGTACTTTTGCAGCATCAAACACATTAGGAATGATGACTATCAGTATCACTTACACTAAGAAGAAAAAGATGGTCAAGCCATGTGACAGTCCCACTATCATACTAATATAGGTTGGTAACATAGAATCAGCATAAGAATGTCTGGAATCATATATATATGCATTTTTCAAATGTAAAATATGCATGAAGAGGTGCGCGCATACAGACACACACACACACACACACACACACACACACACACACACACACACACACACACACACACAGAGAGAAAAGTATACACAAATGGAAATTTTCTTTCACCAACACTACTAAGCAATCTCTCATTGGTCACCAACATGTTGTATGTCCAGAAGGCAATGTACTGTGTTTGTTGTCCATTTTCAGTCAAGGAGCCCAAGAGCTCCACCCCTGAAAATAAGCCTGGCCCCACCAAGAAGAGACAATGGGAACTGTGGGGCCTGGAGGACAAGAACACTTTCTTTGATGGCCTGTTTGAGGTGCGTTGGTCTAGAGATGCTGATTGATTCATACTCACTGGTAGTCGTTTACTGATAATTATGTCTGTAAGATGTTGAATATAATGGGGTTGTGCACAAGACAGCGGCCAGTGTAGTTAACCTTTAGAGCGCCGCCAATTTTCGTCATTGCTTTACCCCAGAGCCACACATTTTATTATGTGTGCTCAATTTCAACACCATGTTTACTTTAAAAATCATCATTTATTACCTATTCAAGCTTTGAAGTAGATTTTTGGAGGGTGAGTAGAAAAATGGATGGCCTACGTGGAGCAATTAATGAAAATGCCATAGAATGTTTTTTTCAGCTGCTAAAAATATTGGAACACAGACAACAACAAAAAACAAACAAATTCACTGTGTTTTCCTACACTGCTCTATGTATTCAAGAATACAACAGCTTTTGATGAAAATGCAAAAGTGCATAGATAGTCTCCAAGTAATGGAGATACATCTGAAAAAGTTTTAGGGTAAAACTAAAACAAAGCAAAAAATCCTACAATTACTTACACTAGGGAAGTCAGCCGAGTCATTTTCATCTGAATCAAGCTTCCGCTCCTCTCAGTCTCGATCTACAGACCACAACTGACATCGGTCGAAGCACTGTGTTTTCCTACACTGCTCTAGTTATTCAAGAATACAACAGCTTTTGATTCCTTGGAAATACATCTGAAAATGTTTTAGGGTAAAACAAAACAAAAAATCCTACAATTACTTATGCTAGGGAAGTCAGCCAAGTCATTTTCATCTGAATCAAGCTCCCGCTCCTCGATCTCGATCTAAAGACCACAACACATCGTCGAAGCACGTGGTTGCCTCTCTATCCCTCCATCT